>CM019700.1:15327000-15354500 GCA_009760885.1 Achatina immaculata
CGATGGGAAAAATGTGTGCAGAAAAATAGATATTATGTTTAAAAGTGAAGAAAAGGTTGCAGTAAAGGTGATACATTTATATTTTCTCTATCTATAAATTCTAATTTTTAAAATATTGTTTTGCTCACGGCTTTCAGTATGACCCTCGTATATTACGGGTCGTTGCTAGTAAACTTCTTTCATGTATAGAATACCGTAACCATATATCCATCCTCTTGGGGGCAGTGGTGATAACCCTTTTAAGTATGACTACTTTACTCTGAATTGATAACCTCTGTTCAGAAGAAATTCAAAATCCTATCACACTTTGCCACGTCTATACAATTTGCAGATCAATAACCCAAGTCCAGAGCTGGAGATATATAGATGAAGTTTAATGGGCTGAACCAGATGATGATGATGATGATAAGCAGATGAATACAGACCATAACGTGTTTGTCAGAATGTACATCTCCATCTCAGCCGTCAGTCCATCAGGCCACTGAACTGGTATCTCTCTTCCATTTAGACAAACACAGAAAGAAGTCGAGCGTAGCCTTGTTCCAGTGTAGGGGAGGTAATCGTATTTATATATTAGACGAGGGTATTTGTCGCCCTTGTGGGATTGTCTTTTGTGTAACATCCGGGGTAGAGGTCGTTCGAGATTTTTCTAGAAGATCACGTGAGGTAAGAATCCCGTGAAAGGTGAATTGTGGGAAAGACGGTGGAAGGGCAGTCAGTCTACGTTTGAATGTGAAGTCGACCGGATGGATTTTGTCATGTTATTGTCGAGAAGATGGATGTCTTGTAATTGTTATGGGAGTGTTTTTGGCTTTTTTTTTCTTTAAGGTATGAATGGACTTGCCATGTGGCAGGGCAACCTGCCGGCAGTCAACATTTCGTCACCATCTTTCATCGACGTGAAGTCCATCAAATAAACCTCATATCAATGTCTCACGCTGGGCGGGCTTGGTTTTCCGTATCTGTTTGTGTCAACTCAAAGCCCAGAAAGAATCTGGGAGTGAAGCTGATGTCTGGGAGACGGTGAATAGCTAATAATTCAGACACTGCTCAGCATTCAGAAAAACTAATCCAGGATAATATTCAAACAGTAGCAACTAGTGTTCATCCAACGCACAAGACAGTATTTGTATACTGCAGTAAAAAAAAGAATATAAAATTCTTCAGCGTATCATCATCATTCCAAACTTTCAACTATCACTCAAGACTCACAGCTGGCGGTAACAACAAATACACACACTCCTATCAAGCGGTTCATTCCGTTCTTCCCTCTGTTAACAAACACACTAGCCGTTAGAGTTCACCTGCTCCGTGTTCACAAAAACAAACCACAAATGAGGTAAACATTCACGGATACACAACACAGAAGTTAAACGTTAAACGTTAAACCACGAACACTGACACATAATGGGGTTAGCGTCTGTAACATACACTGTCACAAAATATGAATTCAGAGTATAAGTTTCAAAGCATAAATTAGTGACTTTTAGAAGTGAGATATTGACGTTTTTTTTATTCAGTCTACAGGGTCTCAACTTTTAGAAGTGAGATGTTGAACCTTTGAGTCCACAAGGTCTCAGATTTTAGAACTGACATGTTGAAGCTTTGAGTCTACAAAGTCTCCAATTTTAGAAGTGAGATATTGGAGCTTTGAACCTACAAGGTCTCAAATTCTGGAAGTGAGATGTTGAAGCTTTGAGTCTACAAAGTCTCCAATTTTAGAAGTGAGATATTGGAGCTTTGAACCTACAAGGTCTCAAATTCTGGAAGTGATATGTTGAAGCTTTGAGTCTACAAGGTCTCAACTCTTAGAAGCGAGCCGTTGAAGCTTTGAGTCTAAGAAGTATCCAATTTTAGAAGTGAGATATTAGAGCTTTGAATCTACAAGGTCTCAAATTTTGGAAGTGAGATGTTGAAGCTTTGAGTATACAAGGTCTCGTTTCATAGAAGCGAGATGTTGAAGCTTTGAGTCTACAAGGTCTCAACTCTTAGAAGTGAGATATCAAAGCTTTGAGTCTACAAGGTCTCAACTCTTAGAAGTGAGATATCAAAGCTTTGAGTCTACAAGGTCTCAACTCTTAGAAGTGAGATATTAAAGCTTCGAGTCTACAAGATCTCAACTCTTAGAAGTGAGATATTAAAGCTTCGAGTCTACAAGATCTCAACTGTCAGAAGTGAGGCACATCATATGTGTCGGTTTGGGAGCGGGTTATGACAGTTACTTCTTTAGACCCCGAATGCAGGAAAGATGCAGAAAGTGTACAATACTTTTTTTAAAGCAGACTCCACCACCATGCGGATTACGGCAATCCCTTCTTGTTATACCCTACAGAGAGGTAGGGACAAGGTCTTGTTCAGCTACGCCCCCCCCCCCAACTCTGACGCTAGCATATCAGCTATGGGGCGCAGACTGTTAAAACAGAGGTTTCTCTCTCTCCTCCCCCCTAACCCCCTTCCCCATTCCGCCCCCCCCCCCCCCCCGATAAAAAAATGTAACAGTTAAATATAACAGATATTCAAGGACGTCTTATTCCAAAGATACCAGAACTGAGAGAAGGAATGTTCTATAGAACATACTGTATGAACCACAAACAGAACCTACAGGGGAAAAAAATAATAATAATAAACATCGGTTTCATTATAACCACATTAGCCCAGCATGTGAAGAAATAATTACATAACATCCAAGAGATACCTCCTGCTAGATGAATCTTTTACACGGCCATAAAAGTATTCGATACCTAGTAGAGAGATTTTGTCTGAGCGATACTGATACCAAAAGAAATTCTTTCCGTTTCTTCTTCGTGAGACAGGAAGAATTAGGCTCACATCAGGAGCAGAGGAATATGGCGTCCGTCGTCGTGCAGGTTTCTCTTTCGTTAAAATTCATTTTGAACAGGAAAGGAGAAATGGGTTTTAAAATATTGGTAATGTTTAAGCAGTTACGGAGCTCACTGGTTCGATTTCACCTGAAGGCGGTCAGGTAAATCTAGAGGTAAGTTCGTTACCTGGGTCGTTTTGGAGCTGGGGAGAAGGTATGATGGCCAGAAGTGGGCCTGGAGATACTTTTCTATGGTGCGGCTACAGGGTAATGGAACTCTGGGCACAGTGTCCCGTTTTATGTATTGCTGGGACGGAAAGGGCCAAGATAATATTAGCACTAACACAGTGTCCCGTTTTATGTATTGCTGGGACGGAAAGGGCCAAGATAATATTAGCACTAACACAGTGTCCCGTTTTATGTATTGCTGGGACGGAAAGGGCCAAGATAATATTAGCACTAACACAGTGTCCCGTTTTATGTATTGCTGGGACGGAAAGGGCCAAGATAATATTAGCACTAACACAGTGTCCCGTTTTATGTATTGCTGGGACGGAAAGGGCCAAGATAATATTAGCACTAACACAGTGTCCCGTTTTATGTATTGCTGGGACAGAAAGAGCCAAGATAATATTAGCACTAACACAGTGTCCCGTTTTATGTATTGCTGGGACAGAAAGAGCCAAGATAATATTAGCACCAACACAGTGTCCCGTTTTATGTATTGCTGGGACAGAAAGGGCCAAGATGATATTAGCACTAACACAGTTCCGTTTGTGTATTAAAAAGGTAAAAGTAACGGTAATCCTGTCATGCCTTAGAGGCACATAGGGATATGGTGTTAGTGCCCATATTTTCCTTGACCTGTCAGCACACTAGAGGGTAATATAGTCAGTATCACGCCTGCCCGCCTTTCCTTCCCTAACTCCAGAAGAAGTCAGGTACCCATTTCTACAGCTGGGTGACTGGGGGCGCCTCTGGCACGGAAAGGGTCAAGATAATATTAGCACTAACACAGTGTCCCGTTTATGTATTAATGGCACAGAAAAGGTCAAGATAACATTAGCACCAACACGGTGCCCCACAGGACGGCGTCGTGGCACAAACCTGGGCATATTTTCCTTTCTTTATTTCCCCATCCTTCCTAATTAAAAAAACCCCTCTAGTTCATTATCATCATGGTGGAGGCTATTAAGAAGCTTATCACTACCGCCAACAAAAATGCCTAACGGCATTCCCTTCTTGTTATACCCCACAGAGAGGTAGGGACAAAGTCTTGTTCAGCTACGCCCCCCCCCCAACTCTGACGCTAGCATATCAGCTATGGGGCGCAGACTGTTAAAACAGAGGTTTCTCTCTCTCCTCCCCCCTAACCCCCTTCCCCATTCCGCCCCCCCCCCCCCCCCCGATAAAAAAATGTAACAGTTAAATATAACAGATATTCAAGGACGTCTTATTCCAAAGATACCAGAACTGAGAGAAGGAATGTTCTATAAAACATACTGTATGAACCACAAACAGAACCTACAGTGGAAAAAAATAATAATAATAAACATCGGTTTCATTATAACCACATTAGCCCAGCATGTGAAGAAATAATTACATAACATCCAAGAGATACCTCCTGCTAGATGAATCTTTTACACGGCCATAAAAGTATTCGATACCTAGTAGAGAGATTTTGTCTGAGCGATACTGATACCAAAAGAAATTCTTTCCGTTTCTTCTTCGTGAGACAGGAAGAATTAGGCTCACATCAGGAGCAGAGGAATATGGCGTCCGTCGTCGTGCAGGTTTCTCTTTCGTTAAAATTCATTTTGAACAGGAAAGGAGAAATGGGTTTTAAAATATTGGTAATGTTTAAGCAGTTACGGAGCTCACTGGTTCGATTTCACCTGAAGGCGGTCAGGTAAATCTAGAGGTAAGTTCGTTACCTGGGTCGTTTTGGAGCTGGGGAGAAGGTATGATGGCCAGAAGTGGGCCTGGAGATACTTTTCTATGGTGCGGCTACAGGGTAATGGAACTCTGGGCACAGTGTCCCGTTTTATGTATTGCTGGGACGGAAAGGGCCAAGATAATATTAGCACTAACACAGTGTCCCGTTTTATGTATTGCTGGGACGGAAAGGGCCAAGATAATATTAGCACTAACACAGTGTCCCGTTTTATGTATTGCTGGGACGGAAAGGGCCAAGATAATATTAGCACTAACACAGTGTCCCGTTTTATGTATTGCTGGGACGGAAAGGGCCAAGATAATATTAGCACTAACACAGTGTCCCGTTTTATGTATTGCTGGGACGGAAAGGGCCAAGATAATATTAGCACTAACACAGTGTCCCGTTTTATGTATTGCTGGGACAGAAAGAGCCAAGATAATATTAGCACTAACACAGTGTCCCGTTTTATGTATTGCTGGGACAGAAAGAGCCAAGATAATATTAGCACCAACACAGTGTCCCGTTTTATGTATTGCTGGGACAGAAAGGGCCAAGATGATATTAGCACTAACACAGTTCCGTTTGTGTATTAAAAAGGTAAAAGTAACGGTAATCCTGTCATGCCTTAGAGGCACATAGGGATATGGTGTTAGTGCCCATATTTTCCTTGACCTGTCAGCACACTAGAGGGTAATATAGTCAGTATCACGCCTGCCCGCCTTTCCTTCCCTAACTCCAGAAGAAGTCAGGTACCCATTTCTACAGCTGGGTGACTGGGGGCGCCTCTGGCACGGAAAGGGTCAAGATAATATTAGCACTAACACAGTGTCCCGTTTATGTATTAATGGCACAGAAAAGGTCAAGATAACATTAGCACCAACACGGTGCCCCACAGGACGGCGTCGTGGCACAAACCTGGGCATATTTTCCTTTCTTTATTTCCCCATCCTTCCTAATTAAAAAAACCCCTCTAGTTCATTATCATCATGGTGGAGGCTATTAAGAAGCTTATCACTACCGCCAACAAAAATGCCTAACGGCATTTCTTAAATTCATCCTAAAGGTTCAGACAAGCAGTTGCTACCTCACGCCAGTTCACAATCACCCAAAAATATCGCCATCATTGGCTCAGTTATATTGAGACAATTTTATTTTACGGATGCCAGACATGGTCAGTCACAAATGAACTACAACGCCAACTGGAAGCCACTGAAATGTGGTTCCTTAGAAGAATGCTAAAACTACCATGGACAGCAAATAAATCAAAAGAGGAGGTTCTGAGAGGGGCAGGGGAGATGGAGCAAGCAATAACAAAATTTAGAAGAAAAAAAAACAATCTAAATTCATAGGACACGTTCTATGTCAAGGCAAGCTAGAATACATTGTGACAACAGGAAAGATAGGAGGCAAAAGAGATCGAGGCAGACAAAGAGAGAGAAATTGCTGAACGGGCTAACAAGATGGCATGGACAGAGAACGTCAGCTCAGCTTATAAATCAGCATTGGGGGACATGGAATTGTGGAAGAGCATGATGACCAACGCTAGCCAGCAAGGCAATAGATGAACAGTAAACCATTTGGTTTCAATAACCAAGTACCAGAGCAGCATCAGAAACAATGCTACCAGCTTTTGAAGAAGAAATTCTGCCTCAGGCATACTCTGATAAGGCAACCCCGTTTCCATGCCATTAAGGCATATCAGGGATACGGTGTTAGGCTCATATTTCTAAGACCTTCAGCGCATGAAAGTATGATGTCGTCACTATCACGTCTGGCCGTATTTATCTTCCCACACTTCTATGGCACCTATTTTTATACGCTGGGGTCGACCCTGGGGCCTTTCTGGTGTGGTGGTACCAGAAAAAGCCCCACTCACTGCTGGGATTTGAACCTGGTATCACCGTATTAGCAGACCCAGAGCCTAACCACTCAGATAACCGGACCGCAGTGCTCTGAACAAACCGCCTGTAAACACAAGCTGAAAGTCCCTGGAAGGAATATTGCCCAAAAATTACAAGGAAACGCCAGAATTGAGAAGCTTAAAACAATTTAAAATGAGAGAACACGCGTGGACTGTTCATTAGGAATCTTGAAAATAATAGCCCAAAAAATGCACACAGAAAAAAACGGGTTTTCATTAACAACTGATGCAACGGTCTATGACAAAAAAACAAAAAAAAAAACTAATTAAATTTTTTTCTTCTGTTCTGACTTTTCTGTTTGCCATATTTTCTTCATTTTTGTTTATCAAAGGCAGAATCTTCTCATTGAAACCAGCAGCCGCTGTTTTGGAGAGTTACGGATCTTGCTTTTATACAGCGATTTAGTCAGGTAGAAAATGCGTTGCTAAGGAGAACTACTAGAGAATGCTCTTGTGTTACAAATATCGAGTCTTCTTATTCTGAGCCTTCTTCTTCCTACTTCTCGTTCTTCTTATTTTCTTCTCCCTCATCTTCCTCATTCTCCTCCTCCTCCTCTTCCTTCTTCTTCTTCTTCTTCTTCTTCTCCTCTTCCTTCTGCTTCTTCTTCTTCTTTATCATCATTCTTGTTCTTGTATTTATTTTTTCCTCTTCCATCTCCTCCTCCTTTCTTTTCTCCTCCTCCTCCTCCTTTTTTCTTCTTCTTTCTTCTCCTCTCCGTCTTCTTCTTCTCCTCCTCTTCCTTCTTCTTCTTCTCCTCCCTGCACCTTCTTCTTCTTCTTTGTCTTCTTCTTCTCCTCCTCCTTCTCCTTCTTTTTCTTCTTTTCTTCTCCTATTCCTTCTCCTCCTCCTTTCTCTTCTCCTCCTTCTCCTCCCTCCTCCTCCTTTTTCTTCTCCTCCTCTGTCTCCTTTTTCTCCTCCTCTTTCTTCTTCTTCTTCTCCTTCTCCTCCTCTTCTACCTTCTTCTTATTCTTCATTTTCTATCTCACCAGAACTGCGAGCTGGTGCTCTTTGCACCTGACGCTGTGGAGATGATGATGCAGAGAACTGTGTCCGATTGGAAGCAGGTCGTAGCGACCTCTTTTTTTTCAGCCCCTGAATGGAGTAAACCGCAGGGTACGTGCAATACTTCTTTATCAGACTCCACCACCCTGGGGATTATGGTCATTCCTGCCCCGTTAGCCAGGCTAAGCCTGTTACTGGGGGAGGGGGAGTGGGTAACCAAAAGAAAGGTGGAACAGGGTCTTGATCAGCTATGAGTCGCTAACTGCTAAACAGGATATGACCTTCATCATCACCCCCTCCCCCCCCCCCCCAACTCCCAACAAGTGAATTTTTTTTTAAAACCCCACAGAAATGCGGTGTATGATATGTCGAGGAAAAAAAAAAGACGAAGAAAACCACTTCTGGCGATCGTAGATGTTTCCCGTGGTCTTAATCTGGGCTCCGTGAGAGGCCCTTAATCCTCCAGAGAGGAGCTGTGATTTAAGAAACTAGTTTAAGAACGGTGTAAGAAAAAAACGTTTTCTTTCTTTTTTTTTCTACTCAACAGATCGATGAGAGTTTTTTTTTCCCCCTCTCTATAATGAATGCACTTATCACACAAACGTTAAATGTTACTAATGTTGACGGACTGCCATCACTGCAGCTCGGACAAGCCCGCTAGCGCCGCCCGATCTTCAGGTATGAATAGGGATGTCAGTTTAACGCGCAACCAGCCCGAAGCGGGATGGAAGTAGCGCAGTTACAGGGCAGAACCACCCAGGCTTCGATTAAGAAGTCACGCTGATGTTCATCCGGGTTTTTCCAGCTCCATCACAATATCATTAAGAAGAAGAAGAAGAAGAAGAGGACAATCGAAAATGGCTGACGTCTCTCTTTATCACCAGATCTTCTTCATTCTAAACAAAAGAAACCATCTCATCGTAAGTGATCCGAACTTCTCTCCTCTAGAACTCACTGATGACACAAATGCCAGCACTCACGCGTCCACCCAGGCGCTGGAGACATAGTTAATCTCCTCTAGCCGGTCTTCTCTTTGATCTCCAGGACTTCTAAATGTCCTGGGATAAAGAGGAAAGTGATTGTACCAATCTTTAGTATTGATCCGGTCCATTCTCTTCTCCACCACAGAGTTTGTTTCCCTTAGCATGTTCACTGAATTGATGAGCGTCCAAGTGAAACAAGTTGTGTTGATTTATCTCCCCTCACTGTAGTAAGCCAGTGAACGGAGATTCTGTCTGGGATGTGAGGGGGGGGGGGGGGGGGGGGGGGGTCGGTCAAGAACAATGGACTTCAGTCAAATTTAGGGTCGTGCCGGGGTTGCGAGAGGTCGGAGCTAGGGTCGCGAGAGGTCTGAGGTAGGGTTTCGAAGTTTCTGAGGTAGGGTCTAGAAAGGTCTGAGGTAGGGTCTCGAAGGGCCTGAGGTAGGGTCTCAAAGGGCCTGAGGTAGGGTCTAGAAGGGCCTGAGGTAAGGTCGTGAGAGGTCTGAGGTAGGGTCTAGAGAGGTCTGAGGTAGGGTCTAGAGAGGTCAGAGGTAGGGTCTAGAGAGGTCTGAGGTAGGGTCTAGAGAGGTCAGAGGTAGGGTCTCGAAGGGTCTGGGGTAGGGTCTCGAAAGGCCTGAGGTAAGGTTGCGAGAGGTCTGAGGTAGGGTCTCGAAGGGCCTGAAGTAAGGTCTGAAACTGAGTTGTAAGGGGCCTAAATCATGGATTGTGGATTTAAACTTAGCTAGCTAACACTTTACTGTTTTTGCTACAGTCATGCGGCGTTCTACCATGCCAGCTGGTCTATTTTTAGAAGCCATTTGGAGGTTGACTGTAGAATTGCCATATTATAAAGGAAGTGATTTTACATAAAGTTCTAAATTCTTTTGCGTTATGTTTTCATAAATAAAATATAAATAACAATATAGACATTAGCTACTGTTCATTGTAACTCGAAAAACACAAAGACGTTTAGACGCGGGAGAAACAAATATTAGTAAGGAATGGCCAAGATACGATCCACGGACTCCGATATATACTATCCATTTTGATCCGTTGTGCACGAGTAGCGACAGAGTAAACATGGAATCTGTAATTGCTTTTCTCGTGAGCTCTGAAGTCCTGCGTGTGATTTTTGTTTTCTGCCAGCAGTAAGGCACAGCGCCCGTAACATCAGGTTTTCGTCGATTATGTCGTGTGTTGGATGGTCGGAGGGATTTGTCTGGGAAATTCAGAGATGGGCGCACAGTTGTGCATAACAGGATTGGGGGGGGGGGGGGGGGGGGTGGGGGAAGATCTTGTATGTCGGGAGTATGTGAGGGAGGAGGCAAGTGATTCGTATTTAGCATAGTTGTCTTGTCTTGTCTTGTGCTATTTCCTTGTAACTGCGAGCTGGTGTTCTTTGTAGCCGATGTTGTAGAGGTGTTGAGGTACAGCATCGTATCGGCGTGGGAGCGGGTTATGGCAGCTACTTTTTCAGTCCCGGAGTTCGGCTAAAAAGCAGGGGGGGGGATTTGTGTGCAATGTTTCTTTAGCAGACTCCAGCACAATCGGGGTTACGGTGATCCCTGCCCCGTTAGCCAGTCTAGGCCTGTTACTGGGAGTACCAACGGAGAGGTGGGACAGGGTCTTGGTCAGCTACGGTTCGCTGGTTGCCTCACTGGACAGCGTCTTCTACCCCATTAAGCGCAATAAAGAGAGACCTTTTGTCTGTTTGTTTGTTTGTTTGTTTTGTCGGCGAGATCAACACGAGGGCAAAGTACAGAGATAAACACGAACTCACTGGGACAACTCCCTCGGTGAATCTTCAATCGAATGACTGTTTAATGAACCACACTTGGGACTGAGGAAAATTCAATCGAATAGAGTTAAAGCGGTTCTGTAAGTTAGTATTGGATGTCCGCTTGGGCATTATATGCTAAATGTCCCCCCAGAGCGGTGAGAGGATAAATTAGATAATGAAGCTGTATGTTACTGTTTTTGTACGGTAGGCCACCAGTTGGTATTGTCTGATTATATCCTGGACCGGTTTTTCCGAATGCTGAGCAGTTCTGAATTAGCTATTCACCGTCTCCCAGACATCAGCTTCACTCTTGGATTCTTTCTAACCTTGAGCTGGCACAAACAGATAGGAAAAACCAAGCCAGCCCAGCGTGACACACTGATATGAGGTTTATTTGATGGACTTGACGGCGATGAAAGATGGTGACGAAATACTGACTGCCGGCAGGTTGCCCTGCCACATGGCAAGTCCATTCACACCATCCAAAAAAAAAACAAAACTCCATTAACAATTACAAGACATCCACCTTCTCAACAGTAACGTGACAAAATCCATCCATTCAGGTTCACATTCAAACGTAGAGTACTTGCCCTTCAACATTCTTTCCCATTATTCACCTTTATACGGGATTCTCTCCTCGCGTGATCTTCTAGAAAACACTCGAACGACTTCTACCCCTGAACTTACACAAAGGACAATTCCACAAGGGCGACAAATACCCTCATCTAATATATAAACACGATTACCTCTCTTATTCTGAGACACACTGGAGTAAGTATTCCTCCGAGCGATTTTCAAGTGGTCTTGCGTTTGGGTTTGAGACCTTCTCTCTTTGTAAGTCAAGTGATGATAGATTCGATAAGCAACTGCCTAGCCGAGAGGACACCGCACTATCCGCTCGGCCATTTCACATTTCTGATAAAAGCTACTAAAAAATGCCTAAACAAATTTACATGTTTAATTTTAAAATCTTCAATTTTAATTTTTTTTAATAACCAAACCCACTTAATCTGCAACTAAATTGCTCGTTTGAGTGAAAAAGAGGGGAGGTAATTTGGCTCGTATTGTATAATTCATTCATTAATTCACCAGCGCAGTGTCGAGAACAGGCAGTCATTATACTTCTTCACTTTTATTGGTCCTTGATATTTCTAATCACGCAGGATATCACCATCATCAAGTGGCGTGCCGGTCAGTTCTGGCAGTCATGACTCTCAGCAGGTTTCTAAACATATAAGATATCATCATCATCAAGTGCCGTGCCGGTCATGACTCTCGGCAGGTCTCAATCCTTGATGTTTTCCATCAGCACAGTTTGTTTGTTTGTTTTGTTTTGGTTTGTTTTGTTATGCCATCTCGTTAGTCTGCCCGTGATATTTTTTCCCTCTCTTGATATTTCCCTGCCTCTCTTCCCATTTATCTTTCCTGTTGTTATGACGTTTTCAAGTAATCGCCTTCTCATTATTTGTTCAATGAATAATGACTGTCGATTTCTTGTGGGTTTAAATAGGTTCCTCTCTACATTTGGTTTGCTCAGACATTCCGTTTTCATCATCTCACCTGTCCATGGTACTCTTAACATTCTCAACAAAATGCCATTCATTGCCAAGGAGTGGAAGGGGGGCGGGGCGGGGGCCGAAGACACTGTTCGATTAGGCAATCAGCGACCCTTAACTGACATGCTGGCGTCAGGGTTAAAGAACCATAGCTGGCCAAGACCCTGCCCCGCCTCTCCCTTGCTACCCCTAGTAACAGGCCTAGCCTGACTAACATGGCAGGGATCGTCATAGTCCCTATAGTGGTGGAGTCGGCTAAAGAAGCATTGCAAACCCCCCCCCCCTTTCTAGCTGTACCCCAGGACTGAAAAAACAGCTGCCATAACCCGCTCCCTAGCCTGATAAGATGCTGTGCCCCAACACCTCCACCACAGCATCAGCAGCAAAGAACACCAGCAGTTACAGGAGAGAGCACAAGACACGACGAGGCGAGGCAAGACAAGGCAAGTTACTGCCAAGACTTTCAGGAACGCACTGCCAGCGTCGATGGGACATGGATTCGCCACAGCACCCCAGAACGGCAGCGTGGATCAAGGAATGGAAGCATCCAGTCTCTCCACAAACCAGGAAATTAAAGCTTGTCCCCCTGCTTCCAAACAAACAAACAAACAAACAAAAAGTGATCGCTACCGGGTCTGGGGATAAAGAAGGCGTGTTATTTGTCGGTTTCTTGGAAAAGGGGACCAACAGGTAATGGGAGCTGTGTACGATGTAACACTGGGACGTTGGAGTCAGACGCTGTCGTCCTGGGTTGTTGACAGAAGATCTGTTGCTTCTCCATGATTAACTCTTGCCCGCGCGCGGCCGTTTCGGTTCGGGGTACTCTTGCAATATTTTTAGCGGAGGAATCTGGACCATCCGCCGTTTAGCCTGATCTGGAGCCAGATTTTCACCGTATCCCCGCTCTCAAGAAACATCATGGTGGCCGCAGGTTTCAAGGCGATGAGGATATGTCAAAACAGCGGTGGCACGGTGGCACGGTGGCTCTACGTCCAGGACGCCACCAAATCTTTTAGACCCGGGCATCTCAAAGCTTGTCCTACGTTGTAGACAAATGCCTCCGTCGTCATGGCGTCTGCGTGCAGAAATAAGATGTCCATCATGATGACCACAGGGTGCCTGAGTGGCGAAGTGGTTAGTGCACTGGTCTCTCATGGCGAAGGTCGGGGGTTCGAATCCGGCCGGAGGCACCCCAGCACCCAGCTGTAGAAATAGGTACCCGACTTCTTCTGGAATTGTTTAAGGAAAGGGGGCCAGGCGTGATACTGACCATATCACCCTCTAGTGTGCTGACAGGTCAAGGAAAATGTGGGCACTAACACCGTATCCCTATGTGCCTCTAAGGCATGACAGGATTACCTTCACCTTTTTACCTTTACATGATGATCATGACATCAGTGTGTAACGTCTTATGTCCAAGTAAAGTTTTGCTCTTCAAGTAATAACCCTTGTAATCTCACTTTTTTGGTAGCCCATGTACGTACATACGTACATGTAAAATTAGGGAAAGTCTGGGAAAGGAGAAAGACAAGAACCTATGAACCTACAAATTATTTCTACGAAATGGAGGTGAATTGACCATACACTAAGGAAACCGGACAACAGCATAACAAGACCGTACCCCCTGACATAGAGTCCTCAAGGAAACAGAAATAGAGGACGATCCAGAACTACTTGGAGAAGGGAAATCATGACACTGCTCAGAGACAAGGGGTACACATGGAAGGAAGCAGAGAATACTTCCAACAACAGGGATGACCTGGAGAGACTGTATCCGGGGTCTCGAGTGAAAGGCGAAGATTATTTAAAATGTTTCCGTAAACAAAAAGGGACAAACAAATTTATGTAAATCACATTTTTAATTTATGAATGAAAGTATAATGTTTAGAAACAAAAACTCTGCGTATAACTCCTCCTCCTCCTCCTCATCATCATCATCATCATCATCATCATTATCATCATCACCATCAGCGTTCTCTCAGACAACGACACCAATCTCTCTCACGGATGCTACAAATGTTCTCGGTTTTACAGCATTATCGTAGAGCTTCTCCTATAGGGGGCGGGGGTCTGGGGGTCTGGCCAGATCCTTTGTCTGAGTGGGTTGTGTAGTAGGCAAACTCTGGAGGACGTGATGTGGTATCTGTAGCTGGCAACTCTAGGTGATGTGGTATCTGTAGCAGGCAACTCTGGAGGACGTGATGTGGTATCTGTAGCTGGCACCTCTCGAGGACGTGATGTGATATCTGTAGCCGGCAACTCCGGCAAGCTGTGCGGGCTCTTATCAGGATCTGGAGAGGACTGCCGGCTTTGCCATGTCGACAGGGATCAGGATCTGATGTGGCCAACAACCTCGAACGCAGAAGAAGAAGAAGAAGAATGTCTTATCCAGGATCAATAATAAACGGTAAAGATAAAATCCCTGTTTCCATGCCATTAAGGCATATGGGGGGGGGGGGGGGGAAGGGGAAGGGGGCACGGTGTTAGGCTTTTAGTTCCACGACCTTCGGAGAATGAAAGTGTCATTTGGTCAGTATAGGACCAATAATAATATTAAAATAACAGCTTCGAAAAGAAAACTTCAGGTTTCTTAAACTGAGGGAATTTTCCTAATTCCATTTTTTTAAAGTGCCCATATAAGGTCAGCCAACAGCGCCCGCTGTCCTCTTTGAGCTCTTCTCTCTTTCCCTTCTCTCTGTTTCACTTTCAGCGTTCCAGAATGGCCCAGAGCTACTTAAGAAAACATCAAAGGCATATACATATCGAGGTCATTAATTGCTCGAGTTCGCTCAAGTACTTCTACGGAGGAAAAGATGGGAGTTCTATTTAATTATGGTTTATCTTGGGGTGGTATCGATTAGAAGAAATGGCTGATACCTTGAGCTTAGTTCTTTTTTTTTGCAGAAATAATTGCTGGGATACAAAATGATTTCCATTTCATACATTCTTATAATTATTATCTTAAAAAAAGGTAAAATCCCTATTTCCATCCAATTAAGGCATTATTATTAGGGATACGGTGTTAGGCCTGTATTTCCAAGACCTTCGGCACATGAAAGTCTGATGGGGTCAGTATCACGCCCTGGCTGCATATACCTTCCCAGGTTTCTTTGGTACCCATTTTTTGCAGGCTAGGTGGACCTTGGGTCCTGTTTTCTGGTGTAGTGGTACCAATAAAAAATTAAGCATAAATATGAAAATCAGGATATTTAAGAGTAATGTTCTAAGTGTACTACTCTATGGAAGTGAATGCTGGAAAATCACCAAAACCATAGAAAACAAGTTGAATTCTTTCCAGACTAAATGTTTACGAAGAATTAGAAAAATATTTCGGCCAAACACCATAAGAAATAACATCTTATTGGCAGAAATGCGGATGAAGCCACTGACAGCAATTATTGAGGAAAGACGCTGGCGATGGTTGAGACATGTGCTCCGAATGACGGACAGATCACTACCAAAAATAGCACTAAGATGGACACCACAGGGGAGCAGAAGTAAGGGTAGACCAAAAGAGACATGGAGAAGAACAACAGAGAGGATGTTGAGCAATAGAGGGCTCACCTGGGCAAGAGCAGAAAAAAAGGCGAAGGACAGGCATTTGTGGAAAACCCTTGCGGAAGCCCCATGTGCCCTGGGCAC
This sequence comes from Achatina immaculata, assembly GCA_009760885.1. NCBI lineage: Eukaryota > Metazoa > Mollusca > Gastropoda > Stylommatophora > Achatinidae > Lissachatina > Lissachatina immaculata. Next base: position 15,342,643 of record CM019700.1, read on the forward strand.
TTAAGGTTCAGGGAGAGAGAGAGAGAGAGGAGAGAGAGAGAGAGAGAGAGAGTGGTACCAATAAATAAATAAATAACCTCCAGTGCTGGGGCATCGGATTAGAAGACCGAACTTCTAACCACTCAGCCAACCAAGCCGCCAAATATTTTCTTAATTCTTGTAAATATTATATCTACCAAATGAAAGACCGCGGGTTCAATTCCGGAACGAAAAAACAAAACAAAGCAACAACTCACGAGACCCCTGAGAGTCATGACCCAGATGGGCCCAACCCCCTTAGGAGTTTAATACGGCCGAAATACATGTCTGAAAGGGGTGGAGTGATGATCTGAAGGAGTTGTGCTGTTGTTCCGCTCTCTATAGCAGAGAGTTTCCTGCATGCATATGTTATGTCTTGTAAATACTATCTTATAACTTGAAATATTATCTCATATGACGTATATATTTATACATACCCACGTGAAACTCTAACGAGGACATTGTTAAGAGAGTCCAGTTTAGTAGGCATAAAATCCCTTGACGAGGTTGAAAAGTTCGCCGAAAACAGGAAAACTTGGCGAACTACCTTGCGAGCCCTATATGACGTTTAACGGCACGGGAAGGATATAAGATAAGATATAAGACAAGATAACGTGTGTATACCGGTATGTAAGATATATTATTTTATGAAATATGTCTTTCCTCATTAACTGGGGTTTTATGTGTGCTGTGGGAGAAGATGGTAGAGCACAGGACTTCATTGACAAATGTGAATCAGCGTCGTTGTCGAGAATGAAGGAGATGGAGTGAAGATGGATGGTCAAGAGCTCTAGATGGGTAGTCAAGAGCTCCAGATGGATGGCCAAGAGCAACAGGTGGGTAGTCAAGAGTTCCAGATGGATGGTCAAGAGCTCCAGATGGGTGGTCAAGAGCTCCAGATGAAGATGTCTTCCGGTCCAGAGCTCCAGATAGGTGGTCCAGCGCTCCAGATTGGTGGTCCAGAGCTCCAGATAGGTAGTCTAGATCTCCAGATGGGTGGTCAAGAGCTCACGATGGGTGGTCAAAAGCTCCAGATGGATGGTCAAGAGCTGAAGATTGATGGTAAAGAGCTTCAAATGGGTGGTAAAGAGCTCCAGATGGGTGGTTAAGAGCTCCAGATGGGTGGTAAAGACCTCCAGATGGGTGGTAAAGAGCTCCAGATGGGTGGTTAAGAGCTCCAGATGGGTGGTAAAGAGCTCCAGATGGGTGGTAAAGACCTCCAGATGGGTGGTAAAGAGCTCCAGATAGGTGGTAAAGAGCTTCAGATGGGTGGTCAAGAGCTCAAGATGGATGGTAAAGAGCTCAAGATGGATGGTAAAGACCTCCAGATGGGTGGTAAAGAGCTCAAGATGGATGGTAAAGAGCTCAAGATGGATGGTAAAGAGCTCAAGATGGATGGTAAAGAGCTCAAGATGGATGGTAAAGAGCTCAAGATGGATGGTAAAGAGCTCAAGATGGATGGTAAAGACCTCCAGATGGGTGGTAAAGAGCTCAAGATGGATGGTAAAGAGCTCAAGATGGATGGTAAAGAGCTCAAGATAGATGGTCAACCGAGAAAGAACGGGTGTCATCAGGTACTGGAAGCTGAAGGAGATACTGAACAGGAGATTAGAGCACATATGGATGTGTCCTGAGTGCATGGATGATGCTCTTTCCTAAGTAACCAAAGGTGGTCTTTATAAGACGATGGATTGATGCACTTCTAGTGAATTTGACGTCTACGGTTCTTCACTAAGCTGTTCCAGGCTGTTGTGACGCTACAGGTGACTGCGAACCATTGCGTGGAAGAGAGACAACCAGCCAACCAATCAACTAAGCAAACAGACTGCCAGCCAACCAACCAACTAAACAAATAGACTGCCAGCCAACCAATCAAATAAGCAAATAGACTGCCACCCACTCAACCAACCAACTAAACAAACAGACTGCCAGCCTACCAATCAAATAAGCAAACAGACTGCCACCCAACCAATCAAATAAGCAAACAGACTGCCAGCCAACCAGTCATCTAAGCAAACAGACTGCCAGACAACCAACCAACTAAACAAACAGACTGCCAGCCTACCAATCAAATAAGCAAACAGACTGCCAGACAACCAATCAACTAAGCAAACAGACTGCCAGCCAACCAATCAAATAAGCAAACAGACTGCCACCCACCCAACCAACCAACTAAACAAACAGACTGCCAGCCTACCAATCAAATAAGCAAACAGACTGCCAGACAACCAACCAACTAAACAAACAGACTGCCACCCAACCAATCAAATAAGCAAACAGACTGCCAACCAACCAATCAAATAAGCAAACAGACTGCCAGCCAACCAATCAACTAAACAAATAGACTGCCAGCCAACCAATCAAATAAGCAAATAGACTGCCACTCAACCAACCAACTAAACAAACAGACTGCCAGCCAACCAGTCAACTAAGCAAACAGACTGCCAGACAACCAACCAACTAAACAAACAGACTGCCAGCCAACCAATCAAATAAGCAAACAGACTGCCACCCACCCAACCAACCAACTAAACAAACAGACTGCCAGCCAACCAGTCAACTAAGCAAACAGACTGCCAGACAACCAACCAACTAAACAAACAGACTGCCACCCAACCAATCAAATAAGCAAACAGACTGCCAACCAACCAATCAAATAAGCAAACAGACTGCCAGCCAACCAATCAACTAAACAAATAGACTGCCAGCCAACCAATCAAACAAGCAAATAGACTGCCACCCAACCAACCAACTAAACAAACAGCCAGCCAGCCAACCAATCAAATAAGCAAACAGACTGCCAACCAACCAATCAACTAAGTAAACAGACTGCCAGCCAACCAATCAACTAAGAAAACAGACAGACAGCCAAACAAATAGTCAAACAACCAACAATCAACCACCCACCCAAACAACCCATCAACCAACCAACCAATCAACCAAAGAACCAACCAACCAATCACCCAATAAACCAATCAGCCAGTCAGTCAACAAACCAACCAACCAACCAATCAACCAACCAATCAACCAACCAATCAACCAACCAACCAACCAACCAACCAACCAACCAATCAACCAACAAATCAGTCAGTCAACCAATCAATCAGCTAATCAACTAAACAAACAACCAGCCAGCCAGCCAGCCATCCAGCCAGCAAAAACCAACCACCCAATCATAATTTTTACCCAACACACTTCTACCCTCATATACACATATTCACCCATTGTTCATTCACCACAGTTTACTTATCACTGTTTACACAAACAATTCTCTTTCTCTTGCCCCCCTTTTTAGAACCTGAGCTCACATTTTGCTTCGGCACCAGGTACTGCTCACAAACAAGATCTTCACGAAGCCTTTGATCCTCGTTCCGCACTCTCCAGGTGAAACACAGCGGCTTTTTTTGAAAACAGTTTATTTTTAAGGATGCAAACCCGGCCATAAAGCTGCACAGGCCCAGAGGTATCATGCGAGTTTAAGTACCAGATACCCGGCCACCCCATCACAGAAATAAGCCCTATCGAGTTCTGGAGGATGTTTGTGCTCGGATTTGTGCGCGTTCTTTGAAGCAGCTTTTAATTAACCGCGCGCTGAGAAGAAGGCTCAGCCTGACACTAATCCTTACAATTATCAGTTGCTACAATTACTGATAAACTGAAATACGCATTACATTATAAAGAAATACAAGATGGCGGTTTTGAGAGAGAGAGAGAGAGAGAGAGAGAGAGAAAGAGTGAGTTCAATGTTAAGGCGTTATCGCCATTTCACTTCCAAAAGGTTTGGTGAGTGCTTCGAGTTTCATACGTTGAGGCTGGTCTCAGCACACTGCATATACTCCCTAGCACTGTCGAGAATCATGATAACTCTATAGATGAAATCACCATCTTCTGTTAAAAAGAATCAGCGTCGGACTCGAGTTGTCTTTTCCTGTTATTTACATTTGCATGGACAAGATTGGGGGTGAAGACACCCGATAAGGTAATCAGCGACCCGTAGCTGGTATGCCAGCGTCAGGGTTAGCGACCCATAGCTGATCAAAACCCTGTCCCATCTCTCCGTGGTACCCCCAGTAACAAGCATAGCCTGGCTAACGGGAGATATAGTCCCCATTGTGGTAGTCTGCTAAAGAAGCATTGCACGCCCTTTGCTTTTTAGCTGTACTTCGGGGCTGAAAAAGGTAGCTGCCATAACCTGCTTCCACGCCGACAAGATGCTGTGCGTCAACGCCTCTACATCCCTGGCTGCAAAGAACAATAACTCCCAGTTACAGGAACTTCGTACAAGCACGGACAAAATGGCCGTCACTCTCTACAACTGTATACATTGTTTGACGGCTGCTACCAGAAAATCAGATTTGCCAAAGTTCTGGCAAATCTACGCTGATGACAGAAGCCACCTGGCGCTTGAGAACCGCTACATTCAAGAATATGTGACTCTGGAACCACATGGTTTGAACTCGCAATTCAGTTACACTAAACATTTCCCTCCCCCATAATCATGTTCCTTCTATACCAAGTTCCACTCCTTTCTCACTTGCTATGCATATTTCAAAACCTCCTCACGGAATCAGATTACAAACCCTCTGCCCAAACTGCAATCACCTGTTCCACCTTCTTCCAGCTAGATTATCATTATACCACTCTCTCCCACTTCTGCAGCCCCCTCCCCCTTTACGACCCACGTATCACATTATAAGTATCCATTTAAACATTCTCTACACTCTACCATGCCCATTTCTGGACATATCCTCTTACAAGTCACAGCTGAATGCTTCATTTATTTTACTGTATTCTATTTTTTTTCATTCCTATTTTATATATAGTGAATTTATATTTTGTCTCCTCTCTATATTTCTTCGTCCTGTGTGTTTTTGTATGATTAAGGTTCACACCGAAACACCACAACTTTGTGCCCGTTAAGTAATAAAGCTGTCCCTGCTTTGTTCCTAGTTTAAACATTTTATGGTGTGCTAGTATGATAGTAGCGTTTATGATGTGATAGTGTGATAGTAGCGTTTATGATGTGATAGTGTGATAGTAGCGTTTATGATGTGATAGTGTGATAGTAGCGTTTATGGTGTGCTAGTGTGATAGCAATTATTGAGGAAAGACGCTGGCGATAGCTGAGACATGTGCTCCGAATGACTGACAACTCACTACCAAAAACAGAATAAGATGGACACCACAGGGGAACAGAAGTAAGGGTAGACCAAAAGAGACATGGAAAAGAACAACAGAGAGGATGTTGAGCAACAGAGGGCTCACCTGGGCAAGAGCAGGAAAAAAAGGCAAAGGAGAGGCATTTGTGGAAAACCCTTGCGGAAGCCCCATGTGCCTTGGGCACTTAAGGTTCAGAGAGAGAGAGAGAGAGTGATAGTAGTGCTTAAAGTGTGCTAGTGATAGTAGTGGAGTGTGATAGTAGTGTAGTGTGATAGTACTGCTTATATAACAATGTTTATGTGTGAACTATCATATTATTGATGAAGACTGAAGATGATTAAGTTTCTCCTTTGATCATAACACATCAAGGTCTCACACGCATCACCACATTCACTAGATCAGAGCAAGTCCGATGAAACGTTCACTGCATTATTCAATTCTGACAAATACGTTAAAAGATGTGTTGTCAACAACATTACTTGGATTGAATCATTCAATCATTTGTTCACACAATCTCAAACTCTGTCGTATTCTACACACAACATTTCGGCAATATTCTCTACTTCAAGATATTCTACACGTGATACTAGGAAGATTCCGAACTCTGTTTTCTAACAGATCTGCAACAACTGGTCTGCTAATTTCTCGTCTGAAGAAGTTTCAAAGTAACAAATCTTCTTAATCACTTGAACCACTTGAAACACATCTTCAGTCTAATACTACTTCTGATTCTATAGCGTCTCGTTCTCATCCTTGTTCTTCTGTTCTTCTCCGATAGTTCTCTTGTTTGTTTGATTCTCTCTGACAGTCTTTCTCTTTCGTCTGACCGTCTTTGGTCTGACGATCCCCCACTCGATCGTCCCTCTCTGTCTGCTGTTCTTCTCTGATCGTCCGATTGTCCCTGATCCTCCGTCTGCTGTTGTTCTTCTCTTCTCTGTCTACTTCTGACGATCCCTCCCCTCACTTGTCCGCTAGCCTCTGGACTTCCTCTTCTTCGGGGCTCCTTCCTTCTCGTGCTCTTTTCTTTGACCTCTGGACCGGTCTCTATTCACTGACCGTCCTTGTTCCTCCGTCTTCGGGCTCCGTCCTCTTCTGTACTTCCGTACCTCTTCGTCTTCTCCTGTCTCTCCGTTCGCCTTTTTATCTTCAAATCCAGCTTGACTGATTAACCAAAAAAGTATTTTGGCTCCACCTTTCAAATGCCCATTGGTTCCCATGAGCGTTCTGATTGTCCGTCATTCAAACTGCCCCGTGATTTATATCGTAAGTCATTTGTCCAATAAGCCATTCATTCATTCATTCATTCATTCATTTGCATGTCCCTTGTGGAACTTTGCCTCCCTAACAGCACTGCTGTAGGCCTCTAGGTTGTGAGCAAGATGGCCTGCATTAACCAAAAAAGTATTTTGGCTCCACCTTTCAAATGCCCATTGGTTCCCATGAGCGTTCTGATTGTCCGTCATTCAAACTGCCCCGTGATTTATATCGTAAGTCATTTGTCCAATAAGCCATTCATTCATTCATTCATTCATTCATTTGCATGTCCCTTGTGGAACTTTGCCTCCCTAACAGCACTGCTGTAGGCCTCTAGGTTGTGAGCAAGATGGCCTGCTGCTGATGCATCCATTAGGCCATCCATTAGGCCACGGCATCTGTCTAAATATTTAACTGGTCAGCTTGCCGAGTTGGTCACTCCTTTATTTAAAAACCGTGTGCACTAGCGTTCTAATAGGGTCCTGACGCTAATAGGTGTCAAACGTGTCAACTCCGTCTATACAATTGTTATTTACCTAAGTCATTATCTTGCTCTTTCATGTCGGAGGTTTTATTGTGTCCTCGCTTTTCACTGTGTCTGCCTTTTCTATTCGTCTTTTCTATTCTGTTTACTTGTGTCAGCGTCAGTCATACTAGTGTCATGGATGTTTGTTTTTCTACCTTGCTCTAATTTTCCTATTTACTTTTTCTGTTGCTTTTAAATGGTACTAGTATGCCTACAATATATTCATAATCATATTCATACTATAATCATTATTTACAATGCCATGCTACACTTATAGTGTGCTAGTAGTGTTTATAGTGTGCTAGTAGTGCTTGCAGTGTGATAGTGTGATAGTAGTGCTTATAGTATGATAGTAGTGCTTATAGCGTAATAGTGTGCTAGTAGTATTTATAGTGTGATAGTAGTGCTTGTAGCGTGATGGTGTGATAGTAGTGCTTATAGCGTGATAGTGTGATAGTAGTGCTTATAGTGTGCTAGTAGTGCTTATAGCGTGATAGTGTGATAGTAGTGCTTATAGCGTGATAGTGTGATAGTAGTGCTTATAGCGTGATAGTGTGATAGTAGTGCTTATAGCGTGATAGTGTGATAGTAGTGCTTATAGCGTGATAGTGTGATAGTAGTGCTTATAGTGTGCTAGTAGTGCTTATAGCGTGATAGTGTGATAGTAGTGCTTATAGCGTGATAGTGTGATAGTAGTGCTTATAGCGTGATAGTGTGATAGTAGTGCTTATAGCGTGATAGTGTGATAGTAGTGCTTATAGTGTGCTAGTAGTGCTTATAGCGTGATAGTGTGATAGTAGTGCTTATAGCGTGATGGTGTGATAGTAGTGCTTATAGTGTGCTAGTAGTGCTTATAGCGTGATAGTGTGATAGTAGTGCTTATAGCGTGATAGTGTGATAGTAGTGCTTATAGTGTGCTAGTAGTGCTTATAGCGTGATAGTGGTGCTTATAGCGTGCTAGTATGGCTTTCAGCGTGGTAGTGTGGTAGTAATGCTGATGGTGTGATAATAGTGCTGATAGCGTGATAGTGTACCAGTAGTGCTTATAATGTGATAGTGTGATAGTAGTGCTTACAGTGTGCCAATGTGATAGTAGTGCTTATAGTGTGATAGTAGTGGTTATAGTGTGAGGGTAGTGCTCATAGTGTGATAGTAGTCACCAGAGTATGACAGTAGTGCTCACTTTGTGCTAGTAGTGATCATAGTGTGATAACAGTGATCATAGTGTGATAACAGTGATCATAGTGTGATAATAGTGCTCATAGTGTTTTAGTAGTGCTCATAGCGTGATGGTAGTGAATGTTAAAGAATGATTGTAAAATCAAAGCAATAACATAAAGAACTGAACCGATAACAACGATGATGATTTGGCCGAGACAGGGTTTTCGTTCTTTTTCAAGTTATCAAGCTTCGCTGACGATGTATCAACTACAGCCAGCGTTGAGAGTGACCACTTGCCTGGCTGGCTACCGTTCAGTGCTCACAGTTCGAACAGTCATGCTTAGCTCCCCTGATCGTTGGTAGAGTATCCAGACCAACGGCATGGGCGTGAGAGTTCGGCCCCCTGATCAAAATACGTCAAAGTCCCCTTGTTCAACTTACTAACTATTGACAGATGTCAATCAGACAGACAGACGAGTTCGTAGCCACGCCTCTTCCGGTCTTATCTCTTCGAGGCAAGGCAACGTTACGCCTTAAAGGCGTGAATTAAAAGATTGGAGGAAATCTTTATAAACTCGGCGTCAAACGAGCATCCTGTTCTACAGCCAACAGCTACAAGTCGAGACGAAATATTCCAGCAGATGAAACGATCCATTCCTTTACGAGAAATATTTCATGGTTACTGACCTCGTTAACGATGTGGCCAGGAAGGATTGTATTCATTTTTTCCAAATTTTCCGGCCAAAAAATGTTTTCTGCCGCTAGCAGCAGGCTAACGTTTTTTTTTTTTTTTGGTCTGACTGTGGACCCCTTGCATGAGAGTGCTCAGTTCGAGAAATGGAAGCGGTGAGGTCTCATTAACATAAATGTGGTCGTCAGTTGTGCCTGGGCAAAATGTCCGCCTGGATGCCGTATTTTGTGTCGATGAGAGGAGGATGTGATACGGAGGCCTATAAGAAGAGAGGACAATGACAGAAAGATCTATAGAATGGAATGATCAATAAGAATCCTTTTATTATGCAGGATGGCGCACTGAAAAAAGCCGCCCCTTTACAAGATAGACGAAGAAAGGCGGGCGGCTTTCTCACGCATCATGTGTGTACTTGTTAGTTTACAATCATTTCTCAGCTTTTTTCATAAATTTCGTCTCTCTTGACAGAGTTACAGAACTTTTTTTTTTCAGAAAAAGTGGAAAATAAGTATAAAGAGAATGTAACAAAGAAACTTCTTCTTCTTCTTCCGCTTTCCCAGCCATTAAGGCTCATTGCTGCAGATGAAGTTCGCCTTCATTCCTCTCTATTTCTAATCTTCTCTCCCCAGTTGGTGACACCAATTTCTTTTACATCCTCTTCTATGTTGTCTCTCCATCTCTTGTTTTGGTCTACCCCTTGGTCTTGCTTCCCTCATCTCTTGTGTATGCATCATTTTCTTTTGTCTGTTCTCTTCCATTCTTTCTATACACGGCCCAGCCAGCGTAGTCTGTTCAGTTTCAAGACATTTATAGTCCGCTGTGATAATAGTGCTGATAGCGTGATAGTGTACCAGTAGTGCTTATAATGTGATAGTGTGATAGTAGTGCTTACAGTGTGCCAATGTGATAGTAGTGCTTATAGTGTGATAGTAGTGGTTATAGTGTGAGGGTAGTGCTCATAGTGTGATAGTAGTCACCAGAGTATGACAGTAGTGCTCACTTTGTGCTAGTAGTGATCATAGTGTGATAACAGTGATCATAGTGTGATAACAGTGATCATAGTGTGATAATAGTGCTCATAGTGTTTTAGTAGTGCTCATAGCGTGATGGTAGTGAATGTTAAAGAATGATTGTAAAATCAAAGCAATAACATAAAGAACTGAACCGATAACAACGATGATGATTTGGCCGAGACAGGGTTTTCGTTCTTTTTCAAGTTATCAAGCTTCGCTGACGATGTATCAACTACAGCCAGCGTTGAGAGTGACCACTTGCCTGGCTGGCTACCGTTCAGTGCTCACAGTTCGAACAGTCATGCTTAGCTCCCCTGATCGTTGGTAGAGTATCCAGACCAACGGCATGGGCGTGAGAGTTCGGCCCCCTGATCAAAATACGTCAAAGTCCCCTTGTTCAACTTACTAACTATTGACAGATGTCAATCAGACAGACAGACGAGTTCGTAGCCACGCCTCTTCCGGTCTTATCTCTTCGAGGCAAGGCAACGTTACGCCTTAAAGGCGTGAATTAAAAGATTGGAGGAAATCTTTATAAACTCGGCGTCAAACGAGCATCCTGTTCTACAGCCAACAGCTACAAGTCGAGACGAAATATTCCAGCAGATGAAACGATCCATTCCTTGACGAGAAATATTTCATGGTTACTGACCTCGTTAACGATGTGGCCAGGAAGGATTGTATTCATTTTTTTCAAATTTTCCGGCCAAAAAATGTTTTCTGCCGCTAGCAGCAGGCTAACGTTTTTTTTTTTTTTGGTCTGACTGTGGACCCCTTGCATGAGAGTGCTCAGTTCGAGAAATGGAAGCGGTGAGGTCTCATTAACATAAATGTGGTCGTCAGTTGTGCCTGGGCAAAATGTCCGCCTGGATGCCGTATTTTGTGTCGATGAGAGGAGGATGTGATACGGAGGCCTATAAGAAAGAGAGGACAATGACAGAAAGATCTATAGAATGGAATGATCAATAAGAATCCTTTTATTATGCAGGATGGCGCACTGAAAAAGCCGCCCCTTTACAAGATAGACGAAGAAAGGCGGGCGGCTTTCTCACGCCATCATGTGTGTACTTGTTAGTTTACAATCATTTCTCAGCTTTTTTCATAAATTTCGTCTTCTCTTGACAGAGTTACAGAACTTTTTTTTCAGAAAAAGTGGAAAATAAGTATAAAGAGAATGTAACAAAGAAACTTCTTCTTCTTCTTCCGCTTTCCCAGCCATTAAGGCTCATTGCTGCAGATGAAGTTCGCCTTCATTCCTCTCTATTTCTAATCTTCTCTCCCCAGTTGGTGACACCAATTTCTTTTACATCCTCTTCTATGTTGTCTCTCCATCTCTTGTTTTGGTCTACCCCTTGGTCTTGCTTCCCTCATCTCTTGTGTATGCATCATTTTCTTTTGTCTGTTCTCTTCCATTCTTTCTATACACGGCCCAGCCAGCGTAGTCTGTTCAGTTTCAAGACATTTATAGTCCGCTGTGATTTAAATAAGCTGCTCAGTTCAGTGTTCTTTCTAGCTCTCCATTCTCCACTGTTGGTATCCTTTGTGGGTCTAAAGATTCCTCTTAAGATCTTGTTCTCAAAGACCTGCAATTGCTGTTCACCTTTTTTTGTTGTACTCCACATTTCTGATCCATACATGATGGCTGGTCTTATTATAGTTTCACAGATTGTTATTTTGGTGTTTTTAGACAGGATTTTGGATTTTAACAGGTATTGCAAGGTAAAGCATATTTGATTCCCTTTTTGTACTCTGCTATTAATTTCGAACAAAGAAGGCCACCACACTGATAATACAATTTATTGCTTTAAAGATGTTTCTTTTCTCTGTACTGGTATTATGAAGAAAACCGTTTCTTCACATTTCATATTGTGCTGTACATAACTTTACTCTTGCCAGAAGCTGGCTACGTGGATTAAAGTAAACAAAAGATAAATGAGAAAATAACTGCATCCATGACGTGTTATTCAAGGTTCTGGATATCCAGTTTCCTGGTTATCAAAGCCATTCTGTGAAACCACATCGAACAAGTAACTAG
>CM019700.1:15359500-15434500 GCA_009760885.1 Achatina immaculata
GCTTTTCAATACAAATGTAAAGACTGTCCTGCTATATGGTTTAGAGACATGGGTTATGACCAAGACAATACAACAGAAGATACAAACATTCATGAACTACTGCTTGAGGAGGATTTTAAACATTAAATGGCAGGACAAGATCAGGAACGAGGAGGTCTGGGAAAGAGCAGGACAGGAACCTATGAATATAAAAATCATGAAAAGGAAGTGGAGGTGGAATGGTCACACGATGAGAAAATCCGACACCAGCATAGCAAGACAGGCACTGACATGGAATCCTCAAGGAAATAGAAAACGAGGAAGACCTAGACGTACTTGGAGAAGAGAAATTATGACAGTGCTTAGAGACAAGGGATACACATGGAAAGAAGCAGAGAATAATTCCAAGAACTGGGATGACTGGAGAGCCTTTATCCGTGGCCTATGCTTTCAAGGGAGTGAAAGGCGATGATGATAATAATGAATCAATCTCTTCTTCTCTTCTTCTTCTTAAGAATACCAGCTAGCAGTTCCAGGGAGATAGACGAAGAAGAAGAAGAAGAAGAAGAAGCTTAACTTACCTATACTCTCTGCATGCATGGTAGAAGATTTACGTTTCTTTCTATCCTGCCGTTGCTTCGAGCTAAAACACTGGCCACTTACAATGGAACACATGCCTCTATAAATCACCAAATGCTACAATGAAGCGTGTTATAACGATTTCTGTTCCACGCTCCCTGAAGTTCCCCTTCATTTCTGAAAACTTATTCCTGTTTGATAACCTATATAACTTTAACTCTTTTTAGCCATCACGAGCCATATAATAGGATATTTCTAGAACTTGTTTTTTTTTCTAAAAACAAAAACAGGAACATGGTTTCGCTCCTGAGTTGGGAGTTTGTAGTTTTCAACTGCCCCAAATTCTAAAAATAGGAACTGTGTATCTGCTGTAAAATCATGGCGACCGTATTCAATATCCACAAAATAAACGAATAAATTGTTGTTTGTTTATCGTGCCTGTTGTTTTGGACGTTTATGAGTTAAGAAGACGTAGCTTGAATTCTTTCCAGGCAAAATGTGTACCAGGAATTACAAAAATATTTTGCCAAACACCGTAAGAAATAACATCTTGTTGGCAGAGATGCAGATGAAACCACTGACAACAATTATTGAGGAAAGACGCTGGCGATGGTTGGGACATGTGCTCCGAATGACTGACAACTTACTACCAAAAATAACACTAAGATGGACACCACAGGGGAGCAGAAGTAAGGGTAGACCAAAGGAGACATGGAGAAGAACAACGGAGAGGATGTCGAGCAATAGAGGGCTCACCTGGGCAAGAGCAGAAAAAAAGGCAATAGACAGGCATTTGTGGAAAACCATTGCGGAAGCCCAGGCACGTCAGTTTCATATATATCTCTCTCTCGATCGAGAGAGAGAGAGAGAGACAGACAGACAGACAGAGGAGCTGGTTAAAATCCTTTAGGGAGCCGAATGTGGCCCGTGGGCCGTAGTTTGGTGACCCCTGCTCTAGCACAATAACCTTAGCAGTCAACGAAAGTTATTACAATGCCTCTTATAAATTAACATGGAGGGGCGGTAAATCTTTAAAACAGACGTATATTAAACAAGGGAGGCTATAGTTACTTCCCATTTTTCTTCTCTGCTACTGTTTTACGTAAAGTTCTCTCTCTCTCTCTCTCTCTCTCTCTCTCTCTCTCTGTGGCAGAAACCCAGATCAGCACAAATAACTCAAAATTCAAACTCTCAAGTACAGAATAAAAATAATTCTTAACAAAGCCAATTATTTCGTAGAATTCAGCTCCACAATGATCCGCATTACGTATGAACATTATTTAAGTCTAACCCTAAACAATGTTAGAGTTTATGGAATTGTCTATTCCCTGAACCCAGACTTGATCTGTAAAAAAATAAATAAATAAATAAAGCCTTGCATGCTCTTCAGTGTACCTCTGGAATTCCCTTCCTTACCATTTAAAGTCCATAGGCAATGCTTAATATCTGAACTTTTAATTTTTCCACTATTTATTTGCCTGCAGTTATTTGTCTCCTTAAAATATCTACTCAGTCTCCCAAATTGTCAACTCACTAAGTTTTGTTCTAAGATCACTATGTGATTTCTATGTTGTAAGAGTGAAAAATGAGAGATGAGGGAAAGAACGATATGCGGGCCTGCGGACCTAGTTCTTCGCCTGTCGAAAATAAAGATCGTTCCTTCGTTCTCTTTGCTCTTTTATTCCCTTTCTCTCGTCCTAGCTCTCTCTCTGTCTCTCCCTCTCTTTTCCTCCATCTTTCTTTCTCCCCCACCCTCTCTCTCCCTCTCTCTTTTCTCTCCCTCTTCCTTTCTTCCTGTTCCTCCCTTCCACTCTGTCTCTTCACCCTCTCTCTCCTTCTCCTTCCTTCCCTGTCTTTCTCTACCTCCTTTCCTCCATCTTTCTCTCCCACCCTCTCTCTCCCTCTCTCTTTTCTCTGTCTTTCCCCCTCCTCCCTCTTCCTTTCTTCCTGTTCCTTCCTCTCACTCTGTCTCTTTTCCTCCCTCTCTCTCTCCCCTTCTTCCTTCCTTCCCTGTCTCTCTTCCCTTCCTTTTCTCCCACTCCTCCCTCCCTCCCTCCTTCCTCATCTCTCTTTCTCCCTCTTTTCCCCTCTATCTCCCTCCTTCCTTTATCTCTCGCCCCGTTCCTCCTCTCTCTCCCCCTCTCTCTTTCAATGCCAATCTTTCCCACATCCTTTACAACTGAAGCTGAATGAATCAATGTGAGCATTCACATTCACAAAATCTTCAAACATTCACACATTACAAACCGTGCCAAAAACAAACAAAAGGGAAAAAACAAGGCAATTATAATAGTTCTGGGAACTAACGATAGCAATTATTCAGAAAAGAACAGAGAAAATCAAAAGACTAGATTAGATTTTTACCAGCAATTTGTATTTTTAAGAGAACTTTTAAACCCAAAAAAAAAAAAAACGTCTTGATTAAAACCAAAAAAAACAGAGAACGAAAACAAAAAGACATTCAGCCAAAAAACTGGTTCTAGTAACAAAATTATACAGTTCAGTTTTCCATAAAAAGGTAGAAAGAACGAACCATAAACCTGTCTGATACAGTTTCTGCAGCAAGTATGGCAGGCCACGCGCACCTGTTAGTCTGATTCATAATGGCTGCTGAAACTGTCTTCTCATGGAGGCCCTCCGGGGAGATGGTCAAGCAACACAAAGTTACACATTGATAACGTCACATTCCCTGCATGAGAAACACTTGGACAGGTACCCGGGCTATGCATCTCACGCAGACAGTTAAACAGTTAACCACAGCATGTTACTAACAGCATCAACGTGGGGAAACATCAGGTGAGTTTAATGATGGCTCAGGATGATGATACATATCGAGTCACGTGTCAGAATACTGGTCACAGGACACAGATAATGCATTTCAGAGGCGCAAACAACCACAGTCAACTAGAAACATCAGAAGACAGAGAAGACAGTAGAGACAAGACTGTCTCGCTCACATTTAACCCTTCACACGATCATTCGAGCACAGAACACGACTTCTCTTATACAAAAGTTACACGCAGACTCCCAATACAAACTACCAGAAAAATCATGCTACCAGAAAAATCATACTACCAGAAAAATCATACTACCAGAAAAATCATACTACCAGAAAAATCATGCTACCAGAAAAATCATACTATAAGAAAAATCATGCTCAGATTTTTCTCCGATATAACTCCCCGCCTTTTCCAAATAACACTACCGTTGGAGGAAATACTTGCTCAAAAGTCAAGGGAAACCACACCATAATCTCGAGTACATTAACAAACAACAAGGGGTTTTTAACAAGATACTTACAGGGAAGCACACCCTGACAAACATTATGTTACATATCTTTAATTTTAAAAAAAAGTATTTGAGAATACTGTCTGATTATTAAAGATAATATTATTTCTCCCGCGACTGCCTATTTTTCCTATGAAATTCGCAGGTCATTGTTCACACGATAGTTAGATATTTCACGCCATTTTATTTTCTTTGACCATAAATTAGTAGGAACTTATTCTGTTTATTTATTTTTTTAAAAATAAAATAAAGTTTCCCAAACATTTCAATAAAATATCGCAGCAATTTATTTCCCTCCCATCATAATGTCAGGGGTTACAACGAAGAATGATAATAAAGAGTCAGTTTCCGCCACGCTAAATTCGCAATAATTAAGCTATTTCATCCGTTTATTTTCATGAGATTATTCCCGAGTTTATTTATCTTCGATGTTGCCTATGACCTGAGAAGTAGTCAGGACCTTTCAACCCATGACCTAACATCTCATGACCTCTGAACTCGCCTCTGAACACGCTCATCAATAACAGTTCGGATTCAATTTACAAAGCCTGTCTTCTCACTTTCTTGGATGCCAGACTAGATAAAACGATCCTCGCCTTGTAGGAAATGTTCATCATTACTCTTTCAGCTAACGAAAGTGAGCTCTGGCTGATTTCCTGCTTGTCAAGTCCAGACATTCAGAGTGAGTTCGTAGATCTTCTTATATGTTGTGTGTAAGACAAGGGTTTTTAGTGAGATGCGGGGAGTAAAGTGTTAACACTAGACCAGACTTTGTCTGTATTGATCCAGTGACAAAGATAATCCGGAATGGAAAGAGAGGGGGAGAATGGGGAGGAAGAGAGGGAGAGAGATAGGGGGAGGGGGAGAGAGTGTGTGAGGGGGAGGAGAGAGAGAGTATGAGGGAGAGACAGAAAGATGGAGGGAATGAGAGAGGGAGAAAGCAGAGAGAGAGGGAGAGAGGGAGAAAATGAGAGAGAGAGGGGGGGAAAGGAGAGAGTGTGAGGGAGATACAGAGAAATGAAGGGAGTGAGAGAGTAAGAAAGTAGAGAAAGAGAAAGACAGAGGGCAAAGAGAGGGAGGAATGAGAGAGAGGGAGAGAGTGTGTGAGGGAGAGACAGAGGGATGGACGGAGTGAGAGAGTGAGAAAGTAGAGAAAGAGAGAGACCGAAGGGAAAGAGAGGGAGGAAATGTGAGAGAGAGAGGGTGATGGGGAAAGAGAGAGTGAAGGAGAGACAGAGAGATGGAGTGAGTGAGAGAGTGAGAAAGTAGAGAAAGAGCGGGAGTAAATGAGAGGGAGAGATGAGGAGGAAAAGAGAACGAACGAACGAATATACTTCATTTTCAAAGGGTTAAGAACTGGGCACGCAGGGCCGCTTACCTTTCTGCCCTTCATCATACAGCTTTCACTCAGTTGTAGGCGACGACGCATGGCTCTGAATAGAGCGAGCCAGTGGTGTGACGTCATCGCCTACACATATTGTGAATGCCATACATATAGAGGGAAGGTTGCTGACACGGGACAGAGAGAGTTTAGAATCAATGGCGGCTGAGTCTAGTCGTCTGCCATGTATCGTGATATGCTCAGTCCGGCCGATTCACACTGTTGATTAATATTGTGTCCTGGAAATTATTCTTATATGATGCTATGGAAATCATATCTGTGCTGTGGAATATCTAACTGTCATCGTCGTTCGTGGGGATTGTCGATAATTCTGTCAAGTCTTGTCGCATTGATGGGCATACCAAGGTCCATCGTGTGCAGTCCTGTCCATGTGATTATTATTGGAGTGGGATCTGGAGATGCCAAAAACCCGGCAGCATCGGCTGCACAATCAATGAGGTGCATGGCACCGGTGATTCGATAATCTGAGGGGGGCATGGAGGCAACTGTGCGTTATTTCAGTGCATTAGCACAACTGGAGCTTGTGGGGAAGTGGATTGGAGATATTTCATGATATTCTATTCAGTGCATTAGCACAAGATGGTGGTTGGCGTATTATGAGAGGTGAATTCGTAGCAGCAGTGGCTGCATACATTAATGAGTGCGTTTGCACAATTTTACGAGAATGTATGCTTTATTTATGAGGGACAGAAGAGCCCAGGCCATCCTGGCACGTTTTCAGTTATATATTAGAGAGTTATACATTTTATATTAGGCCATACGGTGTTCCATTCATGATGATATATGTTGTCTTATACATGTAAGTCTGTTGTGGCGTTAATATGGTGTGTCGGGTGTGTACAATAAAATACTGATTTATTTAAATGCTTGACTTTGTAACGCTTGCCATGTAGTTTGTATAAATGTATGTGATTTGATATGTGATTTGCAGCATAACTGGCATATAGTATCCTTGGAGGAAAGTCCTGGGTTGTAGGTTAGTTTTAGGAATGACCACCCAGTACGGTAGTACATGGGCCATGGTTTTTGAGTTTTGCAGTTAGGTTTTTGGTCTGTGCCACATTTTGTTGTCTCCAATATGTGGACTTCGCAACCAGCGAAGTTTTACACAGTCACAGTCATTCAGTATTTCTTACTGAGCATTATAATCATGAAGATATAATAAACTATCTGAGAGAGAAAGAAGAAGAAGAAGATGGAGAGAGATAGGGGAAAATGAAGACAGAGAGAGAGGAAGAAGGAGATAGAGACAGAGAGAGAGGAAGATGGAGAGAGGAGAGAGGAAGATGGAGAGAGAGGAAGATGGAGAGAGAGAGAGGAAGATGGAGAAAGAGGAGGATGTATAGAGAGGAACATGGAGAGAGAGGGGGGAAGATGGAGGGAGGAAGATGGGGAGAGAGAGGAAGATGGAGAGAGAGAGGAAAATGGAGAGAGAGAGGAAGATGGAGAGAGGAGAGAGGAAGATGGAGAGAGAGGAAGATGGAGAGAGAGAGGAAGATGGAGAGAGAGGATGATGTATAGAGAGGAACATGGAGAGAGAGGGGGAAGATGGAGGGAGGAAGATGGGAGAGAGAGGAAGATGGAGAGAGAGAGGAAAATGGAGAGAGATAGGAAGATGGAGAGAGAGGAAGATGGAGAGAGAGGAAGATGAAGAGGGAGCCACTCACCTGTAGAAATGGGTACCTGTCAACTTCAAGGAAAGGCGGCCAGACCTGATTCTGACCACATCACCCTCTAATGTACTGAAAGGTCGTGGAAAATAAGGGCACTAACACCAATATCTCTTAAATGCCCCTATGGCATACCTGGGCTCCCTTACTTCAACCTTACTGCTGTATATAGTAGTCCATATATTTTCGTTTGATTGTTCGAATACACAATCGAACGTTGAGTACATCTCAAATCTAGACTGATTTCTCTCTCTCTCTCTCTCTCTCTCTCTCTCTCTCTGAACCTTAAGTGCCCAGGGCACATGGGGTTCCGCAAGGGTTTTCCACAAATGCCTGTCCTTTGCCTTTTTCTACTCTTGCCCAGGTGATCCCTCTATTGCTCAACATCCTCTCTGTTGTTCTTCTCCATGTCTCTTTTGGTCTACCCTTACTTCTGTTCCCCTGTGGTGTCCATCTTAGTGCTAATATTTTATTGGTTGAAAATCATTTTCTGCAAGTAATGTTTTCTTTATTGTTTTAACTTCCCAGTATCTGCCGGACTATACTGGGTGATCTTGGTTTTTTTCTTCTTGATCTGTAGATTAAATGGTCCGTTTGTTTCACAGTTTGTAGACGTGCACTACTTATACATGTATCGTTCATCTGTCTAATATTACCGTGACGGCTAGTTACAGACACGGCAATATTTATAAAGGTTTGTATACTATCATGAAACTTCTGCTACAGAAATATACTAACAATGACAACACACATAGTGAACAGTGTGAAGTAAATAACAATTGATATGAACATAAACTCACACTTTATTGATGGAAAAGATGAGTGATGATATCGTGAGGGTGAGAGGTATTTGATAACATTCAATGCAGAAAAAGGAAACAGGCTCTTCCCAACAAGAACTTGTTTGCCAAATGAGAAGGGAGAAACCAACTCTCACACTACATGAAAACAGCAAGTAAACAAAATGCAAGTATTACTAAGAGTGCAGCACTTACTGCATCAGAATATAACTACAGAATTCACACAACCATCACAGAAAATCTCTAGACCCAAAGGTCTATACACAAAAATCCCAAAAAGGAACTAATTTCACATTCTTTAGTTCAGCAAAGTTATGACAGGAAAACAATTGCTTGGCATTATGTCACTAACAGCTACCTGGCTCTTTACTGAAATCATAATGAGAAATCTCATAATGTCTCCAAAAGGACCGTTCTATGCACAAGTCAGCTACATGACACAAATCACTAACACAGTGAACTATAGGCTAGAAAAATCACGTTCTCAACTACTCATGCCTAACAACAATCCTAACACATTCTCAACCGAGACTTAATTCAAACTCATTCTAATCTCATAATAATAAACATAATCTTCTTTCATTCACACTCCTTAAATAGGTGCTAACTATTTCCCTAAATCTTCCTGAAGATTCTATCCCGAGAATCACGCAACCCGTGATTCTACCTGTTTATGACCTTCAGGCGAAAACTATCCGGACATTCCGAAAATAACTTTTCTGTTACATACATGTCAAGGATAAGTTCATAAAAATAATCAAATATCTCGTGGAATTTAGTGCGTCAAACCTGACCTTTCATTAAACTCTTGTACAACAAAAATACCAAGGGCTTTAAATCAAATGATCAAAATTCGAAATACCCTGGATTATATCCCTTCTATGAGAATCAAACCATCGTAACAATAAATTGTTCAGTATACTGTTATAAGTTTCAATAGCTGCTAATTCATATGACTGGTTTCTGTCCGTCCATCCATCCATCCATCCATCCATCCATCCATCCATCCATCCATCCATCCATCCATCCATCCATCCATCCAACTAATCCATCTATCTATCTATCTATCTATCTATCTATCTATCTATATCTATCTATCTATCTATCTATCTATCTATCTATCTATCTATCTATCTATCTATCTGTCTGTCTGTCTGTCTATCTGTCTATCTATCTATCTGCCTGTCTGTCTATCTCTGTCTGCCTGGCTGCCTGCCTGTCTCTGTCTGCCTGGCTGCCTGCCTGTCTGTCAGTCTGTTTGTCTGTCTAGTTGGAAATGAGGCACCCAAAGTTCATAAACTTTTGAATTCTGTCTATAGGCTGAAGTTCAAAATCGCGTCCATTTTTCTTTCTGTGTTTTAATCAAAAAAGTATTCAAACATTCAAATATGACAAAAAAGGAGTGAAAAGAAGACAGCTATACCCTCCATATGTGAGTACAGAGTTGCGATTACCAGCATTCAAACAACTAAAGAAGCTGTGGAGAGGAACAGACAGAACTACAAAAATAAGATTTTGAAGGGCATGCATCTTTCTCATCGCAGCATATGCCTATGAGACCTGGACACTTAACAAAACAGCTGAGAAACACATAAATGCCTTTGTAAATGGTACAGAAGAGTTCTTCAAATATCATGGACACAAAAAAGAACAAATATATCCATACTACTACTACTCTCTCTCTCTCTCTCTCTCTCTCTCTCTGAACCTTAAGTGCCCAGGGCACATGGGGCTTCCGCAAGGGTTTTCCACAAATGCCTGTCTTTCGCCTTTTTTTCTGCTCTTGCCCAGGTGAGCCCTCTATTGCTCAACATCCTTTCTGTTGTTCTTCTCCATGTCTCTTTTGGTCTACCCTTACTTCTGCTCCCCTGTGGTGTCCATCTTAGTGCTATTTTTGGTAGTGAGTTGTCAGTCATTCGGAGCACATGTCCCAACCATCGCCAGCGTCTTTCCTCAATAATTGTTGTCAGTGGTTTCATCTGCATTTCTGCCAATAAGATGTTATTTCTTATGGTGTTTGGCCAAAATATTTTTTTAATTCTACGTAAACATTTAGTCTGGAAAGAATTCAACTTGTTTTCTATGGTTTTGGTGATTTTCCAGCATTCACTTCCATAGAGTAGTACACTTAGAATACTACTACTACAAGAACTTAATATTGAATAAGGTTGGCTAGTAAGGAAGGTTAAACAGAGAAAAATTAAATAATTTGGACACATTAAACGTCATGATAATTTAGAGAAGACAGTCCTGGAAAGGTACTTAAGGGAAAAAGAAAGAGAGGAAGACCAAGGCGAAGATGGCTGCAAGACATCGTTGATGATCTGCAAATGGACATATCAGCAGCAGGGCATGCTGCTTACAACCAAGAGGCCTACAGGAGAGCTGTTAGGGAGGCAAAGTTTCGCAAGATACATGCAAATGACTGACTGACTGATTACCAGCACTGATATTTCAAAATAGGGGAAGTTACCGCTGAAAAAGAAAACACTGTGGCAATCACTTAAAGGGACATAATTAATCTTTTTTTGTTTTTAACAGAAGAAACCTGGATTTTATTCCTAACTTAAGTTATAAAAAGTCTTCCGCTCTATATTTCACAGTAAAAAGTGTAAACGAAGAATTTGCTCTCAAAGAAGTGACGTGATGTAGGGCAGCTTTTATCTCGTACTTTTGTTTCTGTGCATCTTGAATGCTCACATTTATATCTGTACATTTGATATCGCAGGAAAGGATTGAGTATATTTTTGTTGTTAGAGGTGAAGCACATTGAAGAAAGTACTTAGTTATTTTAGTCAGACATGAATGTGCCTCTTATCAAATGACTGGACCCTTATTTTGAGTAGTTAGTTTGTTCTAACAAACTGCCAGGTAAATCTGGTTTGTCTTAACAACGTATAAATCTTTCGACTTTTTTTTTCCCCTAACAAACTGCCAGGTAAATCTGGTTTGTCTTAACAACGTATAAATCTTTCGACTTTTTTTCCCTAACAAACTGCCAGGTAAATCTAGTTTGTCTTAACAAATTATAAATCTTTCGACTTTTTTTTCCCGACGAACTGTCAGGTAAATCTGGTTTGTCTTAACAAGTTATAAATCTTTCGACTTTTTTTTTCCCCTAACAAACTGCCAGGTAAATCTGGTTTGTCTTAACAACGTATAAATCTTTCGACTTTTTTTCCCTAACAAACTGCCAGGTAAATCTAGTTTGTCTTAACAAATTATAAATCTTTCGACTTTTTTTTTCTGACGAACTGTCAGGTAAATCTGGTTTGTCTTAACAAGTTATAAATCTTTCGACTTTTTTTTCCTAACAAACTGTCAGATAAATCTGGTTTGTCTTAACAACATATAAATCTTTCGACTTTTTTTTCCGAGGATTACTCGAGATTTCCTTTTTTTTTTGCAAAACATTTCCTGCGGCCCATATCAACTGCTGTTATAAGAAATAAATCCCTACAGTCGGGGGGGGGGGGGAGGGGGATTACACAAACCTGTCTCGGTTGTGTCTTAACCTACTTTGGGCCTGACGCAGCCAAAGAAGCCAGGCTTCCACTGGTGTTGGGAATGTTGTTTGGACCGGGCAGGGATAGGTACAGACGAAGTTGATGCTTTGTACCGCTTGCACAACAAGTAACCGGTAGGTAGCCCAAGATGACAATGTCGGCACACGGAAATCATCTTACATCCTTCCCCTTGCCGTTAAACGTCGCATAAGGCTCGCGTGATATTTTGCCAAGTTTTCCTGTTTTCGGCCTCATCAAGGAAATGTATGCCTACTAATTTGGCCTCTCTTTAACAATGTCCTCTTTAGAGTTTCACGTGGTCGACCTCGTTTTCTTCAGCCTGTTGTGTTCCACTTGACAACTTGTTGTGGGATTCTCTGACTGTTTCTTCTCATCACGTGACCCGATATAGCTCCATCTCCTTTTTTTTCTGATCACCCATGAGACAGGTTGCAACAGAATCAATCGAACAGCAGCAACAACAACAAGCTAAAGGGGTTTCGCTTTCACTGCAGAATCCCCAGAACATACATTAAATTATGTCCCTCCAGGCATCGTAAAAGAGGGCGTACGTCAGATTATCCTCGACATTACCTGCGGCTTGAAGTTTGATGTCTTCCAAAATAAAACGAGCACAGTCTAATGGACATTTCTGTGCCATCCAAGATAAAAACAAATACCGCACGGGGGTAAATCTGGTGGAGAACATCCCAAAGAAAGAGAGGGCATCAAGAGCGGAGAACATTTCAAAGAAGGAGAGGATATCAAGAGTGGAGAACATTCCAAAGAAAGAGAGGACATCAAGAGCGGAGAACATCCCAAAGAAGGAGAGGACATCAAGAGTGGAGAACATTCCAAAGAAAGAGAGGACATCAAGAGCGGAGAACATCCCAAAGAAGGAGAGGGCATCAAGAGCGGAGAACATCCCAAAGAAGGAGAGGACATCAAGAGCGGAGAACATCCCAAAGAAGGAGAGGACATCAAGAGCGGAGAACATCCCAAAGAAGGAGAGGACATCAAGAGCGGAGAACATCCCAAAGAAGGAGAGGACATCAAGAGCGGAGAATATCCCAAAGAAGGAGACGATATCAAGCGCGGAGAACATCCCAAAGAAGGAGAGGACATCAAGAGCGGAGAACATCCCAAAGAAGGAGAGGACATCAAGAGCGGAGAATAATCCCAAAGAAGGAGACGATATCAAGCGCGGAGAACATCCTACCGATAGAGACAGACACACCCAGACCCCAGCAACATACAAGAGTAGCAACATGTCGGAAGTTACGGGTTCGCAGAAGTCTGACGGGCAATAAAAGATGACGAAAATCAATCAATCAGTCAAGCTATATCTCTCTCTGTCTGTCGATACGTTTTCGTCCGCCCGTCTGTCTGTCTGTCTGAAATTATGTACGCGTTTTCATTTTGTGTATTGGTTGAAGAACAGAACTGCGTTCATATTTATTTATTTATCAGAATCAATAAAAGTATTCAAAGTTTAAAATTCAAATAAGGAAAAGTACAGGCACGATAGCTTCATTCTCCATCTGTCAATACATCTACATTCTCCATCTGTCAATAAATCTACATTCTCCATCTCTGAATAAATCAACATTCTCCATCTCTGAATAAAGCTACATTCTCCATCTCTGAATAAAGCTAAATTCTCCATCACTGAATAAATCTACATTCTCCATCTCTCAATAAATCTACATTCTCCATCTGCCAATAAATCTACACTATCCATCTCTGATCAGTCTACATTCTCCATCTCTCAATAAATATACATTCTCATCTCTCAATAAATCTACATTCTCCATGTCTGATAAGTCTATATTCTCCATCTCTCAATAAATCTACATACTCATCTCTCAATAAATCTACATTCTCCATCTCTGATAAGTCTACATTCTCCATCTCTGAATAAATCTACATTCTCATCTCTGAATAAATCTACATTCTCATCTCTGAATAAATCTATATTCTCCATCTGTCAATAAATCCACATTCTCTTATCTGAATAAAGCTACATTCTCCATCTTTGAATAAATCTATATTCTCCATCTCTGAATAAAGCTACATTCTCCATCTCTGAATAAATCTTCATCCTCCATCTCTGAAAAAAAATCTTCATTCTCCATCTCTGAATAAATTTACATTCTCCATATCCAAATAAAGCTACGTTCCCCATCTCTGAGTAAATCTTCATTCTCCATCTCTGAACAAATCTACATTCTCCACCTGTGGATAAATCTTCATTCTCCTTCTTTAACAAATCTACATTCTCCATCTCCGAATACATCATTCTCCATCTCTGAATAAATCTAAATTCTCCATCTTTGAATAAATCTATATTCTCCATCTCTGAATACAGCTACATTCTCCATATTTGAATAAATCTATATTCTCAACCTCTGAATAAATCTAAATTCTCCATCTCTGAATAAATCTACATTCTCTCCATCTCTGAATAATTCTACATTCTCCATCTCTGAAACAAATCTACATTCTCCATCTCTGAATAAATCTACATTCTCCATCTCTGAATAAATCTACATTCTCCATCTCTGAATAAAGAGCTGCGATTTCCATCATTGATTTTTGAAAATACGTGAGATTACTCCAGAAGAGAACCATGCGGCACTCACTTAAAGGGACATAATTAATCAATTTCTTTTAAGATAAGAGACCTAGTGGTGGTGGGGGCGAGAGAGACCTAGTGGTGGCTGGGGGGGAGAGACCTAGTGGTGGGGGGAGAGAGATCTAATGGTGGTGGGGGCGAGAGAGACCAAGTGGTGGTGGGGGGAGAGAGATCTAGCGGTGGTGGGGGGAGAGAAATCTAGTGGTGGTGGGGGGCGAGAGAGACCTAGTGGTGGTGGGGGGAGAGAGATCTAGTGGTGGTGGGGGGAGAGAGATCTAGTGGTGGTGGGGGGAAAGAGATCTAGTGGTGGTGGGAGGAAAGAGACCTAGTGGTGGTGGGGGGAGAGAGACCAAGTGGTGGTAGGGGAGAGAGATCTAGCGGTGGTGAGGGGAGAGAAATCTAGTGGTGGTGGGGGCGAGAGAGACCTAGTGGTGGTGGGGGGAGAGAGATCTAGTGGTGGTGGGGGGAGAGAGATCTAGTGGTGGTGGGGGCGAGAGAGACCTAGTGGTGGTGGGGGGAGAGAGATCTAGTGGTGGTGGGGGGCGAGAGAGACCTAGTGGTGGTGGGAGGAGAGAGACCTAGTGGTGGTGGGGGGGCGAGATAGACCTAGTGGTGGTGGGGGAGAGAGACCTAGTGGTGATCGAGGTAGAGACGGGGCGTCCTAAGTTTAATATAAATGTTTTTGCACTTTATTTCATAACAAAAACTGTTTCCATGGAATCTGTTTCCAGACAGGAGATAAAATGTAGGCCTAGTTTTACCTTTTAGTTCCCTTATTATCTAAAATGTAATGTTTACATTTATTTTTTTTAAAAATATTTTATTTTCTGCAAAGGAGGGTTAAGTACGGCGGTCGCAGAGTTGTGTAATGTTGGGCTGTTGTACCTGATGACAGTCTATTTTTGTCAGGCGTGACACAATCATATGGTCATCTAAGAACATCAAAACAAGAACCAAACTTGGGCTTTCCAATACAAACGTAAAGACTGTCCTGCTATATGGTTCAGAGACATGGGTTATGACCAAGACAGTACAACAGAGGATACAAACATTCATGAACTACTGCTTGAGGAGGATTTTAAACATTAAATGGCAGGACAAGATCAGGAACGATGAGGTCTGGGAAAGGGCGGGGCAATAACCTATGAACCTACAAATCTTGTCTAGGAAGTGGAGGTGGATTGGCCACACTCTGGGAAAACAAACACTGCAAGTATCATTAAACATCTGGCTCAAGTTCCAAGTGCCAAATAGAACCAAAAAATTCTGCATTACAGTTTTATTTAGTCTGATGTGGATTAGTTCTCTTGTTCCAAGTGCAAAGTTCAGACTCCGGCTTCACTGCATTCGGGACAACCCCATATATGCCCCGCCGCATGCCGCAGCATCCATCCATGACTGGGTTTGATGATAGTTCCTGACTAATGTTGGTTGCTTACGGTGCGTTTCTGCCACGCAGTTTCACAAGAAACAACATTCAATGGTCACTTATTTCATGGTTCCTTGTGTGGCCTGCTTGCCTTATAGTACATTACATATAACGCTGATACTCCATTAAATATTTACTTTTAATCATGAAAAACAAAACTGTCAGGCACAAAGTGCCGCCCCCCACCCCTCCCTCTTGTCCAACGACTGTACTCAGGATCAGTCACGTGGGCCGCATCATCAAACATCCAAAACAGCACGCACTAGCTCTCTACTACATGGGACTCAGACTATCAAATCTGCTCCCACCACAGATTCTCAAACCTGCTCCCACCAAACATTCTCAAACATGCTCTCACCAAACATTCTCAAACATGCTCTCACCAAACATTCTCAAACATGCTCTCACCAAACATTCTCAAACATGCTCTCACCAAACATTCTCAAACCTGCTCCCACCAAACATTCTCAAACATGCTCTCACCAAACATTCTCAAACATGCTCCCACCAAACATTCTCAAATCTGCTCCCACCAAAGATTCAAAATCTGCTACCACCAAAGATTATCAAACCTACTACCACCAAACATTCTCAAATCTGCTCCCACCAAAGATTTTAGAATCTGCTACCACCAAAGATTCTCAAACTTGCCCCCACCAAAGATTGTCAAACCGGCTACCACCAAAGATTCTCAAACCTGCTCCCACCAAAGATTCTCAGAACTGCTCCCACTAAAGATTATCAAACCTGCTACCACCAAAGATTCTCAAACCTGCTCCCACTAAAGATCCTCAAACCTGCTCCCAACAAAGATCCTCAAACCTGCTCCCAACAAAGATCCTCAAACCTGCTCCCACCAAAGATTCTCATACCTGCTCCCACCAAATATTCTCAAAGCTGCTCCCACCAAAGATCCTCAAACCTGCTCCCACCAAAGAATCTCAAACCTGCTCCCAGCAAAGATTCTCATACCTGCTCCCACCAAGGATTCTCAAAACTGTTCCCACCAAAGATCCTCAAACCTGCTCCCAACAAAGATCCTCAAACCTGCTCCCACCAAATATTCTCAAACCTGCTCCCACCAAAGATCCTCAAACCTGCTCCCACCAAAGATCCTCAAACCTGGTCCCATCAAGATTCTCAAACCTGCTCCCACCAAACATTCTCAAACCTGCTCCCATCAAGATTCTCAAACCTGCTCCCACCAAACATTCTCAAACCTGCTCCCATCAAGATTCTCAAACCTGCTCCCACCAAACAACTCACAGCCACACCACTTCGGTAGTCTGCCACTCTGCCACCTGCATCCAAGCCATCCACGGAAACGAAGCACTCATACACCACAAAACAAATCACATCTACAAACATCTAACCAGGAAACGGGCACCTCCCACTACATCTCAGGATCAAAAGAGGTCGGAGATACGGCCTCTTCGACTTTAAGGGAACCTTCACAAACCTCCATCTTAGAAATATCACACACCGAAAGCGATAGAAATTAGACTTATTTACAACACGATACCCAACACACAGAAAGAAGCACGCGGATCCAAACAGACAGCCCCATGTCAACTATGCAGGAACAACATACAAGAAACAGAAGAACACATATATTACGAATAAACACAATCACACCCTTTTATAGCAACACTATGGAACATAACAGAAACACAGAACGCAAAGGGTAGACATATACAAAGATATTATACTAAATATTATTCCTTAACTCAGCCGGACACACACACCAAGTTACCGGCCCTGCTCGCAGAGTTCAGGTTCTTGGTGTGGACGTGAAGAAACAAAACTAGATTTAAGTTCTGCAAGTTTAGTCCTAGAATTTTCTCAGATCTGTTTCGACAAAGGGAATCGAAAATTATGAGGTGATCTTGCAAGAAATAAAGCTCTGACGGTAGGGAGCGTATGAGAGAGATTGATTGATTGATTGACTGATGTCTGATTTTTAAACAAATGTTAACAGACTGGATTAACCTTGACGCAAACAGCTGACCAGATAATGACCGTCAGACAGGATTAACCTTTGACTCGACAAACTTACCAGACAATGACAGTCTGACAAGATCAACCTTTGACTCGACAAACTTACCAGACAATGACAGTCTGACAAGATTAACCCTTGACCTGACAAACTTACCAGACAATGACAGTCAGACAGGATTATTTTGACTCCACAAATTTACCAGACAATGACAGTCAGACAGGATTAACTCTTGACACGACAAGCTGGCTAGACGACAACTCTTCCGTCGCAGGGGATTAAGATAACACGAAAGCCATGTTTGAAGATAAACCATGTAAGAACTCAGAAACAGACAGCGACACTGCAATAAAGATAACAACGACCAACGACGCCTTGATTAGCTTCATCCATTTCCCTTTTCCACAGAAAGAAGGAAATGTTTTCAAACATATTTACCTGCTACAGGTGTACTACTTAAGTTACCTCACTAATGTTTATTGTCTTTATATCAGTTATCTATGCCTTTGGGTAACCAGAAAATTACTTCGACCTTTTCGTTGTCAAAAATGTTCAATTCATGTATAAATTTATCACCTTTATCATACGCATTACTATCATCTCATGATTTGTAAAAGCCCACCATTTCAATATTTCATCTCACGGGGGCATCATTTCATTGACACTGCAACTGTTACTTTTTGAATGTGAATAAACTTTAACAACAACAACAACAACAACAACAACAACACCAATAACAACAACAACAACGAAAAAATGTCCAACGGCTGGATCCCCGTATGTTTCCCACTCCCCATCCGACATCATACTTGCGCTCCAGTATCCTCGTTGCACTGGCCTGGACGAACATTTTTGCACGAAGGCTGCATAAAAAGAAGGCATATTTCTGGTTATTTTTTTTTTCCTTTGAAACGTAAAATTTGGGAACCAAAAAATATCTCAACTGAGGACGTGACGAGTTAGCTAATCCGGCTTTATTCAATTCCCAGATCTGACTGAAAGTCCACTAACTAAAATAAAAGCGCACTAATTGGAATAAAAGCACATTAATTGGAATAAAAGTCAACTAATTGGAATAAAAGCCCATTAATTGGAATAAAAGTCCACTAATTGGAATAAAAGCGCATTAATTGAAATAAAAGTCCACTAATTGAAACAAGGTCCACTAACTGGAATAAAAGTTGACTAAGTGAAATAAAAGTCCAATAACTGAAATAAAAGTTCACTAATTGGAATAAAGGTCCACTAATTGAAATAAAAGTCCACCAACTGAAATAAAAGTCCACCAACTGAAACAAAAGTCCACTAACTGAAATAAAAGTCCACCAACTGAAATCAAAGTCCACTAACTGAAATAAAAGTTCAATAACTGAAACAGAAGTCCACCAATTGGAATGAGAGTCCGCGAATTGAAATAAAAGTCCATTAACTGACATAAAAGTCCACTAATCGCTTCGCTAACTCAAGCGTCATTTACCGTTCTGGTATAAAACTGATAAATGATCACATTTTTTTTATTGTTGATGATCCAAATGCATTTGTTCTGCGTTCAGCGGGCAAAAAAAAAAAAAGAGAACTAATACGGCAAGGAAACTTTTGCGGAGAACCACTGGTAGATCTACCGAGTTGGCAACCCCCGTATAGTAGGACACAAAATCTCACTCCAGCTAGTAAGAACTCTATGGGTTTTTCTGCTTCTCTTAGACTAGATTTAGATGGAGGTGTATGTTGCAGTTTTGCGGAAACAGGTGGTGGAAGGAAGGAAGGAAGGAAAGGAAGGAAGGAAAGAAAGAAGGAAGGAAGGAAGGAAGGAAGGAAGGAAGGAAGGAAGAAAGTGAGGGAGGAAGGAAGAAAGTGAGGGAGGAAGGAATGAAGGCAGGAAGGAAGGAAGGAAGGAACAACAAATATTTCGGATAAAATTTATAAAGCCAACTTTCTCTTTTGATAAAGGCAGTTGTTTTTCCAAAAATCATTGGAAGCAGCAGAAATGTGGTTTATTAGAAGAATGTTGCGAATCCCCTGGACAGCAAAAATAACTAATGAAGAATGTATGAGAAGAGCTGGAGAGACAAAAAACCTTATCAAAGAGATAAGAGAAAGACAATGTACTTTCATAGGACATGCAATGAGAAGAGGGGGCATTGAAAATATTATAGCAACAGGAAAAATAGAAGGAAGAAGATCAAGAGGAAGACGAAGAGAAATGATACTGGACAGTCTGACGGGATGGTGTGAGAGGAGATCACCAACTGAGCTGATGGCCTGCATGAAGGATCGGATACTATGGAGAAGCATAATAGCCAACGCCAGTCGGCACGGCACATGATGATGATGATGAGTTGTTTTTCTTTATTACACGCAATTTTGCCGAAATCTTTGGACTTTTATTGCTGTTTTGTTTTACATACTCATTTTATTGTTCACACTCCTTACTGCTAACTTTCCTTCCTTCCTTCTTCCCTCTGTCTATCTGTTCTTTTTCTTTTCTTCTCCCGTCATAATCTGCTAGGTTACATCTCTCTCTCCCTCTCTCTCTCTCTCTCTCTCTCTCTCTCTCTCTGTCTCTGTCTCTCTCTGAATCTTAAGTGCCCAGGGCACATGGGGCTTCCGCAAGGGTTTTCCACAAATGCCTGTCCTTTGCCTTTTTTTCTGCTCTTGCCCAGGTGAGCCCTCTATTGCTCAACATCCTCTCTGTTGTTCTTCTTCATGTCTCTTTTGGTCTACACTTACTTCTGTTCCCCTGTGGTGTCCATCTTAGTGCTATTTTTGATAGTGAGTTGTCAGTCATTCGGAGCACATGTCCCAACCATCGCCAGCGTCTTTCCTCAATAATT
Organism: Achatina immaculata; assembly: GCA_009760885.1. Taxonomy (NCBI): domain Eukaryota; kingdom Metazoa; phylum Mollusca; class Gastropoda; order Stylommatophora; family Achatinidae; genus Lissachatina; species Lissachatina immaculata. Next base: position 15,379,619 of record CM019700.1, read on the forward strand.
GTTGTCAGTGGTTTCATCTGCATTTCTGCTAATAAGATGTTATTTCTTATGGTGTTTTGTCAAAATATTTTTCTAATTCTTCGTAAACATTTAGTCTGGAAAGAATTCAACTTGTTTTCTATGGTTTTGGTGATTTTCCAGCATTCACTTCCATAGAGTAGTACACTTAGAACATTACTCTTAAATATCCTGATTTTCATATTTGTGCTTAGTTTTTTTTTATTTCCATATAGTCTCTCTCTCTCTCTGAACCTTAAGTGCCCAGGGCACATGGGGCTTCCGCAAGGGTTTTCCACAAATGCCTGTCTTTCGCCTTTTTTTCTGCTCTTGCCCAGGTGAGCCCTCTATTGCTCAACATCCTTTCTGTTGTTCTTCTCCATGTCTCTTTTGGTCTACCCTTACTTCTGCTCCCCTGTGGTGTCCATCTTAGTGCTATTTTTGGTAGTGAGTTGTCAGTCATTCGGAGCACATGTCCCAACCATCGCCAGCGTCTTTCCTCAATAATTGTTGTCAGTGGTTTCATCTGCATTTCTGCCAATAAGATGTTATTTCTTATGGTGTTTGGCCAAAATATTTTTTTAATTCTACGTAAACATTTAGTCTGGAAAGAATTCAACTTGTTTTCTAAGGTTTTGGTGATTTTCCAGCATTCACTTCCATAGAGTAGTACACTTAGAACATTACTCTTAAATATCCTGATTTTCATATTTATGTTTAGTTTATTTGATTTCCATATAGTCTGCAGTATTGCAAAAGCCTGGTTTGCGCTAGTAAGTCTGCTGTTGATGTCTTCTGTGCTGTCTCCATTTTCTACTACTCTACTGCCAAGGTATACAAATTCGTTGACCTCCTCCACTAACTTGTTATCTACTCTGAGTACATTTCTGTTGTTCACATTTTGCTTCATTAACTTTGTCTTTCCTACATTGATCTTTAGTCCTATGTTGTTTGCATTCTGAGTTAGCTTGTTTATTTTATCTTGCATATCTTTGTGGCTGCTTGATAGCAAGAAGATGTCGTCCACAATGTCAAGGTCCTCCAGCACTGTGTCAAGGGTCCATTGTAATCCTCTGCGTTTGTCTGATGTTGCCTCCTTTATTAACCAGTCTACTGCCAAGATAAATAATGTTGGTGATAGTACACATCACTGTTTCACTCCTGTTTGTACCCTAAAGCTGCTGAAGGTATGTTCTCCACAGATAACTTTGCACTGAAAACCCTCGTATAGGGCTTTGATTACATTCACTATCTTATGGGGGAGGCCATGCCATCTTAGGATTTTCCACAGTGCATCTCTGTTGACACTGTCAAAGGATTTCTCAAAATCTATAAACAATGCATATGTTGTGCTATGCCACTCATTTGCCTGTTCTAATATTTGTCTAAGTACAAATATGTGGTCTATGCATGATCTTCCTTTCCTAAATCCTGCCTGGTATTTCAGAAGTTCTCCCTCAATTGCTTTACAATTCTGTTGATGATTATTCTGCAAAATACTTTACTGGTGAGTGGCAGTAGGGTAATGCCTCTCCAGTTCCCGCAATCTCTGAGGTCACCCATCTTTGGTAGTTTTACTATAAGGCCAGTTTTCCACTCCTTTTGGAGCTTTTTCTAGATCCCAAATTTGTTGTAGTATCCGGCAAAGTTGTTTTGGTGTTTTTGTTTCTTCTGCTTTCAACATCTCAGCAGTCACTTCATCTTCACCTGGTGCCCTGGCTAATTTTAGCTTCGCTTCTTTACTACCTCTTTTACTTCACTTAGTGTTATTGGTCCTGTATTGATGTTTAGTTCCGTTTTTGCTTCAGGTATGTCTATTGTATGTGCTGCTTGTGTTCTGTTTAGTAGGGTGTTAAAGTGTTCCCTCCATCTTTCAATTTGTTTCTCTTTCTCCACTGACCAGTTGTCCCTTATGTGTCCTTATTGCACTCTCACATCTTGTGCTGAAGTTACCTGTCATCTGCTGTGTGATTTTGCAGATGGTTTTCATGTCATTTGCATATGCTGCTTTATCTGCTGCTTCTGCTAAGTTTAAATAGTATTGACGTTTATCTTGAGGGCATGATTCCTTCACTTCTTTGTCTTTTTGTGCATAATTACTTAAAACTTGTTCTTTTAGCCTTTGAGATTTGGTGCTCAGTAATTTTTTCTTGACTTCCTTTCTATGCTCTATCTTTTCCCATGTGGTCTTGCTTATCCATTCCTCTTTTCTCCGTTTCCGATATCCCAGCACCTCTTTTGCTGTTTCCTGTAATGTTTCATTGAACTCTAGTATAGACATTTCTGCTTCGTCTTGTAGGACACTGAAGCGGCTCTTAAGTGCTATCGAGAATTCATTTCTTGTTCGCTGGTCTTTCAGTTTTCTTGTATCAAAGCATGCCTTTCTTGGTTCTTGGGTTTTGGCTTTCCTTAATTTTAGTCTTTATTTTTGCTACCAGAAGGTTGTGATCACTTCCTACATCTGCTCCTTTCCTTGCTCGCACATCTTGTAGTGACCGTTTCCACATGTGATCGATCTGGTTTTCTGTGGTTTTATCTGGGGACCTCCAAGTCACTTTATGGATGCTTTTATATTGGAAAACTGTCCCTCCGATGGTTATCATGTTTTCTTCACAGAAACTGCACGGTCTTTCTCCATTTTCATTTATTTCTCCGATTCCTTCTCTTCCCATGATTCCTCTTCTATCTTCATTTCCCTCCCCTACTTTTGCATTGAAATCGCCTAAGATGAGTAGCATATCATGCTTGGGTTTTGTTTCTACTGTGGCTTGGAGGCTGTTGTAAAAATCTTCTTTTAATTCCTCTTCAGCTGCTTCTGTTAGTGCATAACACACTATGATAGACAGCTTCGTGAATCTTGAGATGAAGCGTGCATATAATAATCTCTCATTTGTAGGAGTCCATTTCAGCAATGCTCTTGATGCTTCTTTTGTTATAATCAATGCTACTCCTCCTTCATGATGATCTTCTTTACCTGATCATATTATTCTATCTTCTGTGTGCTGTGTTGTTAATTTCCTTCTGCCTTGTTCTGTCCATCTTACCTCTTGTATTCCTAGTATGTCTAGTTTGTATCTGTGCATTTCCTTGATGGTTTGTGCTAGTTTTCCAGTCTGATTAAGTGTTCTTACATTCCAGCTGCCTATTTGCATCTTGTGTTTAGGTTCCAGGAGGTCTGCAGTCGAGCTGGGGACTTCCAGTGGCTGGCTTTCATCCACAACCTTCATGGGCTCAGTTTCCTGATAAGCATTTCTCCTTCCACCTGCATTTGTTTTTCCCCTTGCTTCTGTTTCTGTAGCAGTCTGATAGTTTTTTTTTTACTAGACAGGGTTGCTGGCCCTATGCCGAACCCTTCTTAGTCGCCTTTTATGATCATGCGTGGTAGGGTACAGTGGTCCTATTCTTTCAGATCCCGGGTACCAAAAAGGAGGGGGGGGGGTATATCTAGCACAATAATAAAGAACTGAACCCACTTATCACACGCCAGGTTCACAGTAACAGAAGTATTTGCTTTACTTGCTTACATTGACTTGGCTGTTAAAGTTTCCCTAATCTCGACTAGACCTCATAACCTTTGAACTCATGACCTTATATATCAAGGCTACCATCAATAACAGTTCGTATTCAGTTTGCGGAAGTGTCGTTGCACTTTGTAGATTCATCATCATCATCATCATCATCATCATCATCATCATCAGGTGCCGTGCCGACTGGCGTTGGCTATTATGCTTCTCCAGAGTACACGATCCTTCATGCAGGCCATCAGTTCAATTGGTGATCTCCTCTCACACCATCCCGCCAGACTGTCCAGTATCACTTCTCTTCGTCTTCCTCTTGATCTTCTTCCTTCTATTTTTCCTGTTGTTATAATATTTTCAATGCCCCCTCTTCTCATTGCATGTCCTATGAAAGTACATTGTCTCTCTCTTATCTTTTTGACAAGGTTTTTTTGTCTCTCCAGCTCTTCTCATACATTCTTCATTAGTTATTTTTGCAGTCCAGGGGATTCGCAACATTCCTCTAATAAACCACATTTCTGCTGCTTCCAATGATTTTTGTGCAGACCTGGCTATTTGTCCATGATTCACTTCCATATAACAAGATAGACTTCTGTTTTGCAGATTACAGTCCGGATAAAGCAGGCTCGTTTTGTGTTGAAACATTCACCATCACTTTCTGTTGTTCTTTTCCTTGTATCACACACCTGCAAGAACATTTTTCAGTGATTGCTTCAGTCATGATTTATGGAGGCAACTTTTCTTATATATCAGTCCTAAAATTGCATGTTTGTGGTATTAACTGGAAAATGGCCGCCCAGTCCTATTTCCGTTTCCGATTAAGCTGCGAGTTTTTCTTAGTGTCTATTTCACAAAAAAAAAAACGTCATATCTGGCAAGTTACCATATCTCAGTACAATCAACTAATAGTTCAGACTTTTGAAAAATGTCGGCCAAAATGAATTCTATTCCCCCGGAACAATTTTCAATCTGGCTGATGACACTTTCTGACAAAAGTTTCATTTATTTTCCCTCTCCTAACCCTCTCCGTCGCATATTTTTTTTTCCCTTAGCAGTAATCTTGAGAACCTTCAGCTCTCGCCGTTGTTGCGATTATAGATGAATTGACGTAATTCTGACCGACGTAAATTAAGACTCTTATTTTATAACGTCGGACGACAGGGGATCCACGTGATCGATTTCAGGGTACTCAAAAGCTAGCATAATGTAATGTAACGTGATGTAATGTAACGTGATGTAATGTAGTACAACAGAAACTGGAAGCACGGTAAGCTGTTGTTTCATGGGCAAGGTGCTGTATACACACTGTGTGGGCAGCGCAACAGACTGATGTGCTACAAGCACTACAATCCACAACAGGGAGGCAGGGAATGAGGGGGAGAGAGAAAGAGAGAGGCAGGGAGAGAGAGGGAGGGAGAGAAAGGGATGGAGAGCGAGGGAGGGAGAGAAAGGGGTAGAGAGGGAGGGGAGGGAGGGAAAGAGAGGGAGGGAGAGATGAAGGGAGAGAGGGAGGGAGAGAGAGGGAGAAGGAGAGAGAGGGGAGGAGTAGTGATGATAAAATAAGCAGGGCGTCTGGGGCCCTCTGAACAGCTTTACAACCCATCTTTACCCTCGAAGGAAGGAAGGAAGGAAGGAAGGACTTGTTTTGCATTGTGCTATCTCCCTGTAACTGCGAGCTGGTGTTCTTTGACAAGAGAGAGAGAGAGAAGAGAGAGAGAGAAAAGAGAGAGGATAGAGAGAGAGATAGAGAGAGATAGAGAAGAGAGAGAAGAGAGAGAGGGAAAGAAGAGAGAAAGAGAAAAAAAAAGAGAAAGAAAAGGGATAAAGTGAAAGAGAGAGAGAGAGAGAGAGAAAGAGAAAGAAAAAGAGCGATGGACAAAGAAAAGAGAGAGAGAGAGAGAGAGAGAAGAGAGAAAGAGAAAAAAAAACAGAGAAAACAGCTCCACGTGGAAAAGACTACCAAAGTATTTTAACATGCTATAGGAAGACTTTTCAATGGGAGAATAAGAGAAAGAAGACATCAATGGTTCGATAAAGTGCTAAAGAGAAATATAGATGGCCAATTTGAATTAGGAACAGAATAGGCCAAGGAAAGACTACATTTCAGAGAATGAGAAACATATTATCCAACACATCCTTATCAATGAATGCTAGAAAATGGGTCCTAAAATGCTATATTGAACCTATCTTGTTATAGGGAGGTGAATCATGGACAATAGGCAGGTCTGCACAAAAGTCATTGGAAGCAGCAGAAATGTGGTTTATTAGAAGAATGTTGTGAATTCCTTGGACAGCAAAAATACCTAATGAAGAATGTTTGAAAAGAGCTGGAGAGACAAAAAAATCTTGTCAAAAAAAAAAAAAAAACAACAACAACAAAAGAGTGACGATGTACTTTCATAGGACATGCAATGAGAAGAGGGGGCATTGAAAATATTATAACAACAGGAAAAACAGAGGGAAGAAGAGCCGGGGGAAGACCAAGAGAAATGATACTGGACAGTTTGACAAGATGGTGTGAGAGGAGATCATCAACTGAGCTAAAGGCCTGCTTGACGCTAGTCGGCACGGCACATGATGATGATGATGATGATGATGATGCATTTAACTACAAATATCAAAAGACAGAACTTCATTTCATTCTGTATCTAATTAGAGAGGAAACCAATACCTCTATGCCGAAAAGCAATTTGTGCTTTTGAAAGGAAAACTGAACTCCATCTTTCACAAATTATTAAGTTTAGAAACGAGTTTCTGAGAACTGTATGCATAAATAAAGCCGAGTCGCTGAATATCAGACCTTACTACAGAGGGAGGAAGCGAGAGAGAGAGGGAGGGAGAGAGCGAGGGGGATGAGAGAGGGAAGGAGGGAGAGAGAGAGGGAGGGAGAGAACGAGAGGTATGAGAGAGGGAGGGAGAAAGGTGGAGAGAGAGTTGGAGAGGGAGGGAGAGATAGGCAGGGAGAGAGAGGGATGGGAGAAAGGGAGGAAGAGAGATATGGAAGGGGAGAGAGAGGGAGGGAGGGAGAGAGAGGGTAAGAGAGAGGGAGAGAGTAAGGGAGGGCAAAGATGGGTTGTAAAGCTGGGGCCCCTGCTGTTCAGAGGGCCCTAGCCGTCCTGCTTGGTTTTTTCCTCCACCTCCCCTCTTTCTCTCCGCCACCCCCTTTAGTTAGAGACAAATTTCAGAGCTCACTTTTCATGATTAGAGGAGGGGGCCCGATAGTAACTGGCCCAGGTGGCACCAGCTGTTTCTCCATGGCCCTACTGGAAGTTCTAAGTATTCTAAAGTATATTAAGAGTTCATTTCAATTTATTTTCTATTTTATCTTAGCCTTATATAACACTGCACTTGAAATCTCTCTCTCTCTCTCTCTCTCTCTCTCTGTCTCTCTCTGTTTATATTACTTTCTCTTTCTCTCTCTATCTTTACCTTTTTTTCTTTCTCTCTCTCTCTTTCTCTCTCTCTGTTTTCTCTTTCTCTCCCCTCTCTCCTTCGCTCTCTCTCTCTTTTTCTCTCTTTTTTCTCTCTCTTCCTCTCTCGCGCTCACTTTTCTCTCTCTCGTTCTCTCCTCCTTGTTTATCTTTTTCTCCCCCTTCTTTCTCTGTCTTTGTCTTTTTCTCTTTCTCTCTCTCTCTCTTTTTCTCTTGCTCTCTCTCTTTCTCTTTTTTCTCTTTCTCTCTTTCTCCCTCGGCTCTCTCCTCTTTCTATCCTCTTTTCTTTCTCTCTCCCCTTCTCTCTTTCTTTCTCCTTTTTCTCTCTCTTTCTCTCTCTCTCTCTTTCTCCCTCTCTTCCTCTTTCGCGCTCACTTTTCTCTCTCATTCTTTCCACTCTCTCTCTCTATCTTTCCTTGTTTTTGTCAATGAAATGCCAGAACGTTCCAAGAGGCCCCTAACACCAGCTGACAGCCTGACAAAACCACTAACATTATTAGTTTTCCTGTTACTTCCCGGACATAATACAAGATTATCAACTTGGACAAACTTGGGACGACTTGAAGAAGTCGGTTCCTGCGGGTATTGGCAACACTTTCCGGTACACGAGGTTCGAGGCAGGGAGAGATTGGAAACATCATTGATGGCACACGCTGTTAACCTCTTAGTATTTTGTTTCTATTGAATATATAATGTGTTTTTTTTTCTATATCCCGGGGCATTTGGGAAGTATTTATCTAGTTTGTCAAGAATTTGTTTTGAAACAGACGGAGAATGTTGAATGTGGGCTGTGAGGTTGTGTTAGTGGCGATCAATATGTTGAAAATTTATCAGCGAAGAAATCTCTCTATATGCTTTATCTGTCTGTCTCTCTCTCTCTTCTAATTCTCTGTATCGTGTCTATCTCCTCTGTCTCTCTATCCCTCTAGGTCTCTCTCTCTCTCTTCCAATTCTCTGTATTGCGTCTCTCTCCACTCTCTCTCTCCTCTCTCATTTTCTTTTCTTTTTCTCTCTCTCCCTCTCCTCTCTCTCTTTTTTATTTCTCTTTCTCTCTCTCTGTTCTTTCTCTTTCTCTCACTCTCTCCTTTCTTTCTCTCTCTCTCCTATCTCTTTCTTTCTCTCTCTATTCTTTCCCTCTCTTACCTTTCTCTTCTCTCTCCCCCTCTCTCTTCTTTCTCTCTCTCTCCTCTCTCTTTTCTTTATCTCTCTTTTCTCTCTATCTCTTTTCTTTTTCTCCCTCTCTCTCTTTCTCTCTCTCTTTTCTCTCTATTATCTTTTCTTTTCCTAAGGCAGAAAAAAAATCGCCAAAAAAGACATTAACAGAGTCACGGATATATAAATCACAGACAGGCAGGCAGGCAAACAGAGAGATAGACAAACAGGCAAGCAGGCAGGCAGGCAGGCAGGCCGACAGACAGACAGACAGACAGACAGACAGACAGATAGATAGATAGATAGATAGATAGATAGATAGATAGATAGATAGATAGATAGATAGATAGATAGATAGATAGATAGATAGATAGATAGATAGATAGATAGATAGATAGATAGATAGATAGATCATTCCCTCTGTAATAACGACTGTAACCTCTGACCCAACAATTTCTCGTCTAAGACCCCGACGCTCGGTTCATTTTCTCCCACCCCACACTCCACCCCCCACCCCCACCCCCGATAGATCCCCACTTCAATCAACATCAGCCTGAGCATGATTGGAATTTGGTCTTCCATTCCTGGTATCAATCAAATCCTCTCTCTTCCTCTGTATATCCCTCATTGCTGTCTTATCCTTGGAACAAACAAGTCGACCACTCAGTGCACACACCAATAGTTTACAGCGGGGACAAAAGACTCGATCACTCCCCGATAGCTTGCTCCCCGATAGCTTACTCCGCGAAAGCTTACTCCCCGATAGATTGCTCCCCGACAGCTTGCTCCCCAATAGCTTACTCCCCGAAAGCTTACTCCCCGAAAGCTTGCTCCCCGATAGCTTACTCCCCGATAGCTTACTCCTCGATAGTTTTCTCCCCGAAAGCTTGCTCCCCGATAGCTTACTCCCCAATAGCTTACTCCCCGAAAGCTTACTCCCCGAAAGCTTCCTCCCCGATAGCTTACTCCCCGAAAGCTTGCTCCTCGATAGTTTTCTCCCCGAAAGCTTACTCCCCGATAGCTTGCTCCCCGATAGCTTACTCCCCGATAGCTTACTCATCGATAGTTTTCTCCCCGAAAGCTTCCTCCTCGATAGCTTACTCCCCGATAGCTTACTCCCCGAAAGCTTCCTCCCCGATAGCTTGCTCCCCGATAGCTTACTCCCCGATAGCTTACTCCCTGATAGCTTGCTCCCCGATAGCTTACTCCCCGATAGCTTACTCCCTGATAGCTTGCTCCCCGATAGTTTACTCCCTGATAGCTTACTATGACACAGCAGCGTAAATGGAAAGGCACAAGGCATAAGGGAATGTTACATGACAGCTAAAATAGACGATGATTATGAAGATGATGATGGCGATGACGGATGATGGATGACGGCAATGATATTAATATAATTCTACCGTGGCACATTTCTTTAAAACTATTTAACAAGAAAATAAGAAAATTATAAATTCCAGCTTTTTTTGTATCAAAATCTAGCTTCACTTTTCTTGTATCACAAATATACCTCTAGTTTTCTTGTATCACAAATCTACCTCTAGTTTTCTTGTATCACAAATCTACCTCCAGTTTTCTTAGATCACAAATCTAACTCCAGTTTTCTTGTTTCACAAATCTACCCTCAGTTTTCGTGTATCCGAAATCTAACTTCACCGTTACTATATAAACCTCTACTATATAAACCTCTACTATATAAACCTTTACTATATAAACCTTTACTATATAAACCTCTACTATATAAACCTCTACTATATAAACCGTTACTATATAAACCTTTACTATATAAAAACCTCAAGCAGTTAGAATATACATAAATTTACTTTTACAGTCAGTACTGTGGACCGAACAAAGTAATAACTAAAACTTTGGTAACAAAGAAAGAAACAAAGAAAAACAAACAAATAAACAAACAATAAAGGAAAGAAACAAAGAAAGAAAGAAAGACAGAAAGAAAGAAAGAAACAACAAACAAACAAACAGTGAAACAAACATATAAAGAAACAAACAAAGAAAGAAACAAACAAACAACACAACAGTGAAACAAACATATAAAGAAACAAACAGAAGAAAGAAACAAACAAACAAATAAAATGAAAAGAAAGAAAGAAAGAAAGAAAGAAAGAATTCTGTAAGATAATCACTTTTTTAACTGCCACCAAAAATGAAAAAAAAAAAAAAGAGACGACAACAAAGAAAATGAAAAATAAAACTTACCTAAGTGAGTTCCCCTCCATGACTGGATGAACTGTTTAATCCTTGATGTTTCAAACGTCCTCCTTGTCTTTTGTTTTCTTTCTGACTATAAAAGACTCCTGACCTATATACAGCTGTCTATGTTCTTCACTCAATCATAAACGCCTTCATCTATACACCGCTTTCTCTGTCTATCACTGAGTCTATAATATCCTTAATCAATATGTCCAGATAGCGAAGATGATGGTTCTTTCTGGGTTGTAACTTTTAAAAAGTCCTTCACTGGTATATAACTCTCTCGGCCTTTTATTTAGTCCATAAAATCTCATCAGCTTCTATTTAGTTTATAAAATACCTCATCTTTTACTTAGTTTATAAAATCCCTAACTTTTGGTCTTTTATTTAATTTATAAAGTCCCTATGAAATCTCCTGGTGTTTTATTTAATTTATAAAGTAACTGATCTGTACAGAACTTTCATGGTCTCGTATTAAGCTATAAGATCTCTGTCTTACATAGAACTCTCCGTGTCTCATATTAAACTGTAAGATTCTTGTCTTGTACAGAACTCTCCTGGTCTCTTATTAAGCTATAAAGCCCCTGTCTTGTATAGAACTCTCCTGGTCTCTTATTAAGCTATAAGACCCCTGTCTTGTATACAACTCTCCTGGTCTCTTATTAAGCTATTCGATTCCGGTCTTGTATAGAACTCTCCTCTTTTATTTAATGTACAACTGTGGGAATTCCTTACACAACCTGCACATTATAAACAAATTTCTCTCCCAGCGAATCCTCATAATCCTTTTAATCCACAAACAGTTTTACATAACTTCCAAAGCATTTTTGCAGAATACACATGGTTTCCCAGCATGTAATGTTGCTATATATTTCACACAGGAAAAACAAGGTATAAAGTTTTCAAGATGCACTGTATCTTTTAAAACTTGTGTTGGATATCTGTATCTTTTAGAAACATTTATGTGTGGAAATAAACATTTATGTGCAATTTTTAAAAAATTAAACTAATACTTTTAAAAAATAGTATCTGTGTAAGTTTAATATTATACTTGAAAACTATTTTTCTCCTATTTTCAACATGTAGTACTGGAACTAAATGTATTTTCGTGAACTTATGTTTATGTAAATGTCAAATGCAAAAAAAAAAAACCCCTCTGTTTCTTAAAGGACAACAAAACAGGTCTGTTTTCTGAAGTATAATCTGATATTTTGAAACTTAAATTTTTGCGGGATTTAATTTAACTTTTGAAAAAAACATTTCACGAATTTAATCTCAGATTTCAAAACTTATATTTTTGAAATTAATTCTCTTTTATATTTATGAAATTAATTATCTTTTATATTTATGAAATTAATTCTCTTTTATACTTATGAAATTAATTCTCTTCTATATTTATGAAATTAATTCTCTTTTATACTTATGAAATTAATTCTCTTTTATATTTATGAAACTTAAATCATAAATTTAAAATCTATTTTTTTTAAAAACTTATTTCTCCGAGGTTTTGATGATTCACGTAGCAACAGGTTCCAGGTTTGTTTATTCTCTTTTGTCTTGTTTTGGACCAGGTCTTCGCCTGTTGAAGATAAGAGAAAAGATGGTGAGAAGTCTTAAAAGTCTTAGCCTTGAACTTTCTCACAATAAAGCAGCCAGCAAAGCTTATCACAAAGAAAAACCAAAAAAAAAGAAAAAAAAAAACACACACACACAAAACTCGTTCCCAAAAAAACAAAAATAACTGTCGTGTCTTCAGCGCTCAGTTTGAACTACGTTCAGGAAAATATTCAACAATGTATAGATCTCTGGGAGTCATATCATAGTGACGAGAGGTTCTCCTTCCCCTTCCCCCCCCCCCCACCCCAACCCATCATCCTAGAGGAGAGGCGCTAGTTTAAGGGCCAAAACAGTTCTCTGAGGAAAGGGCGGGGGGGGGGGGGGGGACAGGAATCTTGGTTAATGATTTAAGGAGATGTATAGCTGTCTGGTTTCCTGCATGTACTCAATCATTCAAGTGCCGTGCCGCGTGGCATAGGCGATCATTTCTCTCCAGAATTCCCTGTCTTTAGACTTGATTATGAGATCCGCAGGTGACTTTCTTCCTAGCCACACTGACAGCCCATCTAGTAACTTCTCTCTCTGTCTTCCTCTGTCTCTTCTTCCTTCAGTTTTTTTCCACTTGCCACAATGTGTTCCAATTTTCCTCTTCTCAGGAAATGTCCTATAAATCTCGCTTGTCTGTCTCTGATCTTTGCTATAATTTGCTTTTTAACTCCAGCCTCTCTTAAGACTTCTTCACTGGTTTTCTTGGCTGCCCACGGTACCTGCATGTATAAATTGTTTTAAAAACTTAATGGTAAGCATGAACTTGCGGTGGTGTAGTTGTTACTTTACTCGTCTGTTGAACCATGAGGTCCTGGGGTGGTGTAGTTGTTAATTTACTCGTCTGCTGAGCCATGAGGTCCTGGGTTCCATTCCCTTTTATGGCAGAGTTTGTCCATGTAGAGGCGGGTAACGGGAGGTTTCTCCAGGAAATTAAAGACAGAGAGGTCAAGTGCCACCCTCCTCTCCTAACATTGCTGTGGGCTACGCATGAGAGGGCACTAACACTTCACACCTGTACATCATGCAAATGCCTTGTCTTGCCTCCTTCTTCGTATACTTTTCGGTGTTGAGGGGACAAACAGACTTCTCGATAGGGCTCAGCGATTTGCTTCATATAATGGGATATTTAATGCTTCTGTAATATCCTCTCTGCATCTCCTGCGTGGCCGGCCTCTTCCTGTTACCTACAAATCTTAGTGTGAATGTTGCCTGTGATATACTGTCTGGTGGTAACCGTGTAACATGGCCAAGCCATTTGACTTGCTGTTTCTGGATATAGTGTAATACTGGTATTACTCCAACCTTTGTCCATGATGGTCTCATTTCTTATTTGGGTCTTTTCTTGTCACGTTTAGTATTCTGCCTAAACATCCAATTTCTGTCGTGATGATTTTTCTTTTGTTCTTGGCTGTTAGTGTCCATGTTTGACACTGATAGCGTAGAATGGGGAGGAAAATTGTGTTGTACAGTGCCCTTTTTTGTTTCAGTTGTGATGTATTTGTTTTTCAGTAAAGGAGTCATTTGTAGTAAAGGAGTCATTTGTAGTAAAGGAGTCATTTGTAGTAAAGGAGACATTTGTAGTAAAGGAGTCATTTGTAGTAAAGGAGTCATTTGTAGTAAAGGAGTCATTTGTAGTAAAGGAGACATTTGTAGTAAAGGAGTCATTTGTAGTAAAGGAGTCATTTGTAGTAAAGGAGTCATTTGTAGTAAAGGAGTCATTTGTAGTAAAGGAGACATTTGTAGTAATGGAGTCATTTGTAGTAATGGAGTCAATTTTAGTAAAGGAGTCATTTGTAGTAAAGGAGTCATTTGTCTCGCTCAGGGAGATGGACTCCCCTGGGTTAAATTCTGCCCTCAAACCGGGACTGACCTAGCAAGCCGGCGGTGTATCTCTTTACCGCACATACAAAACACAGGAAGAACATATATCATCATCATCATCATCATGTGCCGTGCCGACTGGCGTTGGCTATTATGCTTCTCCAGAGTACGCGATCCTTCATGCAGGCCATCAGCTCAGTTGGTGATCTCCTCTCACACCATCCCGTCAGACTGTCCAGTATCATTTCTCTTCGTCTTCCTCTTGATCTTCTTCCTTCTATTTTTCCTGTTGTTATAATATTTTCAATGCCCCCTCTTCTCATTGCATGTCCTGTGAAAGTACATTGTCTCTCTCTTATCTTTTTGACAAGGTTTTTTGTCTCTCCAGCTCTTCTCATACATTCTTCATTAGTTATTTTTGCTGTCCAGGGGATTGGCAACATTCTTCTAATAAACCACATTTCTGCTGCTTTCAATGATTTTTGTGCAGACTTGCCTATTGTCCATGATTCACTTCCATATAACAAGATAGGTTCAATATAGCATTTTACGACTCATGAACAGATGGACTGACATAAACGGAAAACGACCCGAAAACGTTAAACTTCAAAGAGATAGGAAAGCACATACAATTGAGCATAATTGAACTGTATATGTAATGAGACATAAAACGGTACCTGGTCTTATGGGCATAAATATGTATAGCGCAGATGCGGAGATGGTAAATTATGTGGATGTTTGGTTACACTGATTAAGTTTACACTTGTTCCTAGGTCAACGATCTCATAGCTTGATTGTTACATGAAAAGAGTTCTGCTTCTTCTTCTTCTCCTTCTCCTTTTCCTTCTTCTTTTTCTTCTTATTCTTATTCTTCTCCTTCTACATCTTCTTCTTCTCCTTCTATCCTTCTTCTTCTTTTTTTTCCTTCTTCTTCTTTTTTTCCCTTCTTCTTCTCCTTCTCCTTCTTCTTCTTCTTTTCCTTCTTCTTCTTCTTTTCTTTCTTCTTCTCCTTCTTCATCTTCTTCTTCTCAGCCTTCTATTCCTCCTTCTTCTTCTTCTTTTCCTTCTTCTTCTCCATCTTTTTCTTCTCCTTTTATTCCTTTTTCTTCTTCTCCTTTTTATTTTCCTTCTTTTTCTCCTTTTTCTTTTTCCTTTTTTTCTCCTTCTTCATCTTCTTCTTCTCCTTCAATTCCTTCTTCTGTTCCTTCTTCTTCTCCTCCTTCTTCTTTTCCTTCTTCTTCTTCTATTCCTTCTTCTTGTTCTCATCCTTCTTCTTCTTTTCTTTCTTCTTCTCCTTTTTCATCATCTTCTTCTTCTTCTTCTTCTTCTATTCCCTCTTCTTCTTCTTCTTTTCCTTCTTCTTCTTCCTCTTCTTCTTCTTCTTTTCCATCTTCTTCTTCTTTTCCTCTTCTTCTTCTATTTCTTCTTCTTCTCCTCCTTTTTCTTCTTCTATTCTTCCTCTTCTTTTTTTTCTCCTCCTTCTATTCTTTCTTCTTCTTCTCCTTCTATTCCTTCTTCTTCTTCGTCTCCTCCTCTTTCTTCTATTCCTTCTTCTTCTTCTTCTCCTCCTCTTTTTTCTATTCCTTCTTCTCCTTCTCCTTCTTCTTCTCCTTCTTCTTCTCCTTCCATTCCTTCTCCTTCTTCTTTTTCTTCTCCTTCTTCTTCTCATTCTTCTTCTCCTGCTATTCCTTCTTCTTCTTCGTCATCCACCTTCCACTTCTTCTTCTTTATCTTCCACATTCCACTTCTTCTTCTTCTTCTTCTTCTTCTTCTTCTTCCTAGAAATACGAACGATGTTCTTTACAGCCGACGCTACTAAAGATGTAATGCAGCCCCACCCTCGCCAAACTGCCACACTTACTGTTTAGCTCCACTCCTCCACCCCCTAATCCACACGATGTTGAACTTCAACATCCTCACACCATCGACAGCAAAGAACATCCTGTTCGCAACTCCAAGTAGATAGAACAGCATCAAACAGAATAAGTCGAGTACTCAATTCTACACCAGAGTGGTGATGATGATGATGATGATGATGATGATGATGGTGGTGGTGGTGGTGGTTATGGTGGTAGTGGTGGTGACGATGATGATGATGATGATGATGATGATGATGATGATGATGATGATGATGATGATGATGAAGATGGATGACCCGCTGGTATGCGCTAATTTCAGGACAAAATATTCTCCTTATTGACCCACTTGATTGCAGTCGCGCTGAATGTACAATCTACAGGAAATACAACAACCCGACACCCGATCACAATTAATCTCAGGGTTCATCGATTTCTCACACAGCTCTAAATGACAAAGTAATCAGGCAAGGAATAAAAAGGAAGGAGAGAGAGAGAGAGAGAGATGAATTTGAAAATTTAGTCGATATTGTGTATGTAAATCATAAAATAGCAAGATAATGTTTCAAACACGATCAATACGTTCAAAATTATAGAAGAAAAGAGAGAACGACGTAGATAGTTCTTTAGCTTTCTGAACAGAGAGCCTTTTAGTTTGAATATTCATGGGCTTAGCTCACAATGATGGGTTATATGAGGATCTGAGAGCAATGAAATTTGTCGTTACATAAAGGAAAGGTTGTTTATTTTGTCTGTGACTAGGATCTCATTTGAGAGCAGACAGACAGACAGACGATGGAGCGATATAAGGATAGGTGGACAGATAGACGGACGGACGAAGCGATAGATGGATAGGTAGAAAGACAGACAGACGGAGGGACAGACGGAGCGATAGATGGATAGGTAGACAGACAGACAGACGGACGGACGGATCGAGCGACGGGTGGATAGGTAGCAGACAGACAGATGGACAGACGGAGCGAAGGATGAATAGGTAGACAGACAGGACAGATGGATGGACGGACGGACCGACGGATAGACAGAGAGACAGACAGACAGACGGACGGTCGGACCGATGGATGGATACGTAGACAGACAGACGGACGGACGAACATTCAGACAGACACGTAGAGACAGTCAGTCGGTCATTGCATGTCCCTTGCGGAACTTTGCATCCCTAACAGCTCTTCTGTAGACTCTCGGTTGTAAGCAAGATCCCTTGCTGCTGATGCAACCATTTGCAGATCATCAACAATGTCTTGCAGCCATCTTCGCCTTGGTCTTCCTCTCTTTCTTTTTCCCATTATATACCCTTCCAAGACAGTCTTCTCTAAATTATCATTACATTTAATATTATTAAATATATTGGACACATTAAACGTCATGATAATCTGGAGAAGACCGTCTTGGAAGGGCACATAATAGGAAAAAGAAAGAGAGGAAGACCAAGGCGAAGATGGCTGCAAGACATAGTTGATGATTTGCAAATGGATGCATCAGCAGCAGGCCATGTTGCTCACAACCGAGAGGCCTACAGGAGTGCTACTGGGGAGGCAAAGTTCCACTAGGGACATGCAAATGAATGAATGGATGAATTAATATGATCAAAATATTTAAGTTCTCTCTGTTTAATCCTCTTTACTAGCCAACCATCTTCAATACTAAGTTCTTGTAGTATCGATATATTTGTTCTCTGTCTCTGTGTGTGTGTGTGTGTGTGTGTGTGTGTGTGTCTGTCTGTCTGTCTGTCTGTCTGTCTGTCTGTCTGTCTGTCTCCCCATGATATTTGAAGGACTCTTCTGTAGCATTTACATTCAAAGGCATTTATGTGTTTCTCAGCTGTTTTGTTAAGTGTCCAGGTCTCACAGGCAAATGTAGCGATATGAAAAATGCATGCCCTTAAAAATCTTATTTTTTTTTTAGTTCTGTCTGTTCATCTCCACGGCTTCTCTAGTTGTTTTACTTTCTGAAGAGCGACAGATGTCCTCTTTTTCATTTCCCTCATTGTATCTCCATTATTAGTTAGTAGTGATCCAAGATATTCAAAACTCTCCACCTCTTTCAATTTTTCCTTATTGATACATATTTCAGCTGCCTTGTTTGTTTTGTCAGTCGTCATCAATTTTATTTTCTTTCATTAAAATATTCACTATTCTTAAGGACTGACGTAATTAGTTTTTCCATTCCTTTTTGTGTTGTGGACAGTAATACTGTGTCATCAGCATATCTAATATCTGGTATTTCATAATCTCTAATTGTTATGGCGTCGTAATATTCAGACAGACAGATAGGTAAAATGTATAAACTAGGAAAAAAGTAGGAACAGATTTATTAATTAACGAGTACACAGTTGTAACGCCTAATCATAAAAAAAACACACACACAGTACGAAGAAACAGACAGAGAGAAGATGAAGTATAAATTCACATGAATGCTATATACAAAATGTTAATTGAAAAAAATAGAATAAAATTCAATTAAATTAATGGAGCACTTAGCTGTGACTTGTAAGAGGCTGTGTTCAGAAATGCCCATGGTGAAGTGTGGAGAATGTTTAAATAGAAACTTGTGATGTGAGATAGGTGGGTCGTAAATAGAATTGGGGGGGGGGGGGTATGGGTGGGACCGTGGAGAAGAGAGAGAGAGTGATCTTCTTCTTCTTCTTCGTTCACTTCTACCACCAAAAACCGCACTGTGAACCTACTGAATTCACGCATGTGGTCCTCGTTAGGTCCCGTGGTCCCCTGTGTGGTCCAAAATAGACCACACGAGTTCCACGAAAGGACCACAAGGGGTTCAGAGTATCACAGTGCTTTAGCCTGTATTCTTGGTGGGTCTCGGAAGCGGGATTGCGTGACACCGTGGTTTTCATTGCACCAGTTTGGTCTAGGGTTGGACTTTCTCACCGGAAGACCTCGACGTGTTTGGAATATCAGTGCATCCCCGCTGGGTGAGAGGCGGTAGCCCACCCAGGCCAGAGTTGGACTTTCTCACCGGAAAACCTCGACGTGTTTTGAGATACCCGTGTATCACCGCCGGGTGAGAGGTGGTTGCCCATCCAGTCCAGTGTTGGACTTTCTCACCGGAAAACCTCAGCGTGATTAGGATACGCAGACATCCCCGCCGGGTGAGAGGTGGTTGCCTATCTAGACTTCCCTGGTCCAGTGTCTCCGACTTCAGCATTTTGCGGTCGTGGCCGCTACCCTTCCTAGTTGTGACCAGGATGGAGCTTTTGTCCAGGAGGACGAATCCTCGCCACTAGTGACTTCTACCCTTGGGTTGAGCCGGTTTAGGCATTTCCCAGTATGGGCATGTTTGGGACGGGACCGACCTCTGGGACAGAGGTACTGTGACATTCATAGCCTTCAAGATTCACCCCTGGTATGAGCCGGTTTAGGCAAAATTCACCAGTATGGGTGTTTATCAGGCGTTACCGACCTCTAGAGCGGAGGTGGCATGACATGTCTAGCCATCGAGTTCCACCCCTGGCGTGTGCCGGTTTAGGCATATTTCATCAGTGTAGGTGTATTTCGGACGTAGGCGGCATCTAGAGCAGAGGCGCCGTGGTATAGCTCTCGTAGCGATACTACTGGACATACCAGGTTAAACTTCACTTTCCACCACCTTTTCCCATCGGCGCCGCACAGCGACCTTTATTTCCGCATTTACTTCCTTAACCGGGAGGAGCTTCACTCCATGCGCGGCATTTGAAGAGTCAAGCCAGCAGTGTCTTAACCTCTGGGACAAGCCGGTTCATGCATTTCACTCGATATGACTGCACTCAGGACGTGGCCGACTTCCAGACCAGAGGTGCCGTGATTTGACTGTTTGCTAGAGAGAGTGATACAATGGCAATCTAGCCGGGAGAAGGTGGAATAGGTGGTTATAGCTGGGTTAGAGAGGTTGTAATGTGATGCTGTGAGGAGGTTCTGAACTTTGTGTTACAAGTGAGAAGAGAGTGGAACTTCGTGCAGAGGGATTATGATTGTGGAAGAAGGGAATGTTAGGTGCAGCTGAGTAGCGAGTTCAAACCGTGTGGTTCCAGCGTCCAGTATTCCTGAATGTAGCGGTTATCAGGCGATAGGCGGCTTCTGCTATCATCGTGGCATTGTTTGATGGCTGTTACCAGAAAATCAGATTTGCCTCTGTGGTTAGGGATACGCCTAACAGCTACAATATAACCTAGCTGTAAAGTGTCACATGGCACCGTCTGCGCTCTTTTTGAGGGCGAATCTAAAGAAGAAGAAGAAGTAACGTTACCTGCTGAGAAAAACTAATTTATGAAACCCATGTTACATGTAGATTCTTTGACATACACACAGAGAAATTGGCGAGGATATCGTTTGCAGAAAACCGTGGTCCAGAAAAAATATTAAGGACTGTTTAACATCATACATGCTTCCCAGCCCGTCTGGCGCCACCATGGGCTCGCAGTGTGTCTCGACGTGACCCTCTGTTCTCGGTGAGCGTCCCAGTCGAGGGATTTCACTGGTGTCAGCTACCTTAACCTCTTTCGTCAGTTTCTCTCTTTACTGTCTCTAGAGGTCGACCCCTTTTTCTCCTTTTTCTGTGTTTACCCATTTGATGCCTCGCTTTAGCGATTCCCTGACTGTTTCTTCTCGTCACGTGGCCCAGATATGCCAATCTTCTTCTCTAGATCACTGCTGAGACTGCTTGGTGCATGCCCATTTGTCTTAACTCTGCTTTGACTGTGAATTCGTTCCATTGTTTTTTTTTATGGTTAAAAAACTAAACTTATGTATCAACGTTCGCCACGACCTCTGTAAGGAATTTTGTAAGGCCGTACGAAAGTAATTTCAGGCTCCGTACCCTAATTATTAGCTATTCAGTTTTCATATCCTAGTCCCCCCTCCTCCCTACCTTAAAACGAGTGAAGTAATCCAGGTCCCAAAGTGATGTACTGGCTGAACTATCCTCTAGGGAACTGGCTGCAGACGGTAGCTGAAAGTCACGCGCATACAGGCAAACACATCCAACAAATCTCGCTGCCGTCTCGCCCACTGCGCGTAACAAACGAACTTGTTACAGTACCCACTTCACGTACAGCTGAAGATCTTCACGAGTGCCTTCCATCCCAGGGCTGTCTTGTCCTTCACTTGACGCATTTACGACGCTTCAAGGCTCTTCAGTCCCACCGCTCAGCATTTCCATAACGAGGCAGGCTGTGGGGGGTTTTACAGGCGACATCTAATCGATATGGCTACTGCCAGAAATTTCCCAACTTCTTCTTCTTTTTTTTTTTCTGTTTTGAAAGAGGACAGATCTGCGATGGCTGGGCTACGCGTCGTTGTGTTGAAAGTCTTTCTGGAAATTATCTTGTTTATTTAACCTTAACTCCAAACAGCTGTCCTTTGGAGAGGATGGCGTGAAGATTTTGAGAGAGAGAGAGAATGAGAGAGAGAGAGAGAATGTCTAAAGGTGATTAAATTCTTGTAGTTTTGGTTTTAAAACAAACCAGTTGTTACAAGAATATAGCTTTTAAGCAGGCTCCACCACTCGTATTGACCAATCTCAGGCCTACCCACCCCCCGCCCCCCCCCCCCCACAAAATGAGCCAGATTGAATGAGCACGTAATCTTGTTACTGGGATCCTCATGACGGGGTCGGATAGACTCTCGGCCGGATCTGGAATGCTTCCTTTGATAACCACGCCATCACAATATCACACATAAGAAAAATGAGGACCGCGGTCAAACTGGTTCTAGTAATGAAAGTAACTGAAGGTGTATGGTCAAGTTTTACAAGAAAGATAGAAAGAATGGGGAGAGCGGGCAGGAGCAGGAATGGCGGAAAGTAAGATGAGCACGTATAAACGAAGAACATACAACAACCCAATATTTCGACAAAAGCCTTTTTCAAGGACCACATACAAAAACAATACAACAGATAAAAACATGACAAATAAAAGCTTTTGTGTCTCCTCTTTGCAAGAAAGACGGGCATAAGTGCCCTTAGAGGAAGGGTCATCGTCAAATGTAGACTGAGATCTTGAAGACTGAGTTAAGTTTTGGAAATTGAATTTCAATCGTAGACTACGATGAAACAGATGGACATGAAGAAGAAGAGGAAGAAAAAGAAGAGGAATAAGAAGAAGAGGAAGAAGAAGAAGTAGAGGAACAACAACGATACAAACCAGAACAACGACGATAACAAAGAAGAAGAACAACAACAACAATAACAACAACCAGAACAACAGTGATAACAACCAGAACAATGATAGCAACCAGAACAACAACAACAACCAGAACAATATTGATAACAAGGAAGAAAGAATAACAACAAAAACAATCAGAACAACACCGATAGCAAAGAAGAAAGAACAACAGCAACAACCTGAACAACACCGATAATAAGGAAGAAACAACAACAACCTGAAAAACAAATATAACAAGGAAAAAAGAACAACACCAACAACAATCAGAACAGCAACAATAATAAAGAAGAAGAAGAAGAAGAAGAAGAATGGAATGTGAATGAAAACAGGCTCATCCTCTTCATCGAAAAAAAACAGAGAAAGTCACTCTTCTTTGGCCGTCTTAAACGATGTGATGATTCAGACTCAGGTACACCGGAACTAGAGATCCTAGGGAACAAGTAAAGGAATAGCCAAAGAGGCAATGGCCCAAGGCATCACTGAAACCCTGAACACCACACTGATGTAACAGAATAGCCATTCTGTTCAGAGAGTTTTTGTGTATTGCTAATAATTGTGTTGCGTAGACTACGTCATTAGGAAGGCACGTGTGCAAAGAAGTCGTTAAAAAGGTCCGTGTGAAAAAGCCGGTCGTTAGGCAGTCTATGTGTGGAAAGTTGAACTGGAAGGACGTGTTGGGCGAACGAGAATGGGGTAGAGCGAGTCTTGTTGTCAGAATTAGTTTAGTTTGTCTTTCTGTGTGGCTGCAGTCCTTGGTAAGCCTGTAAGTATGGTTTTTTGGTATGAATAAATCATTGTAAGGTTTTCCTTGCCCATGTGGCGTAGATATTTCACGCCGGGCATTTGTTGCTGTGAATTTCTGTAATAAATGTGTGTTGTCTGATGATAAACTACAACAAATCGGCTTTGTGGAAATTCTCATTGTTGACCAGTTTGTTTGGTCGGAAGACTGCCAAGTTATGTTCAAGTTGTTGTATTCGTACTAATTTTGTGGAGTGGAAAGCCTGGGTGTCTTGTTGTATTTTCTTAGTGTATAATACAGAAAATTAGGTGATGGTTAGAACACCAGCAACAAGAAGAAACTTATATAAGTTGAAACTGTACTCCACAAGAAGAATCAATCAAACCAGTAGTCACCTTGTAAGGGGAAACCTGTTTCAGTGGCGCCGTGATTCTACTTCAATGGTGCCGTGACCGATTGCGTGAGCACCAGGTCAAGCTCAAACCATCCAAATGTCACTTTGCGGCCTCTGAGACAAAGTATCTCGGGTATGTCATCAGCCAGTCAGGCATATCTCCTGATCCTGAGAAGGTCAGAGCCATTGCCGACATGCCGTCTCCTTTGAATGTGAAGGAGGTGCGCTCTTTTTTGGGGACGTGCAGTTACTATCGACGTTTCATTCCCCACTTTTCGGAGATTGTGGCTCCCATAGTGGACCTCACCAAGAAGGGTCATAGGTTCAAATGGTCTCCAGTCTGTCAAATGGCGTTTGAGTCTTTGAAGGATCGCCTTGCGAAAGTACCGCTTCTCTCGCATCCTGACTTGCATAAGCCACTTACATTGTATACAGATGCTTCCAATGTTGCGGTTGGAGCCTGTTTGGTGCAGACAGCTTCCTCTTCTGATGGACTCTCAGTTGAAGAGCCCTTATATTTTCTTTCGCAGAAGCTGTCGCGCTCGCAGACTAAGTGGTCTACTTTCGAGAGAGAAGCGTATGCTGTCCATTACGCCACGCAGAAGTTGAGATATTTTCTGGCGAATAGACATTTCGCTGTGAAGACTGACCATAGACCCTTGGTGGACGCATTTATCAGCAAACAGGAGATGTCAGACGTCAAGTTGCAGAGGTGGTTTGCTAACCTCCGCACCCTGGACCTTCAGATGTTCTTTCATCCAGGTGCGCGGGAGACAACGTTGGCAAGTTTCGATCGTGCCACTTCTCTACCAGTACCAGTTCACGTTCTTGATGGGGACGTCCCTCAGTCACAAGGATCTGAGACATATGTCGTAAAGTCAGTGAGCGTTGTGGAGGCCTATTCACAGGCAGAGCCCCCGCTTGTAGTAGATTGCTCTGTGCAGACTGACTTGCCGTGTCCCTGTCAGCAGAAAGAGAGAGTAGAGAGGGCGACTAATACATTGTGTCCTATGGTTCAGGACGTCGCCATTAATGTATCGTTGCCTGGTGGGACCTTTCAGAGGCAATATCAGCAAGATCGTTGTAGATCTTACTTGCCGCGTCCCATTAGACAGAGATTTTCTCTTCCGCCGCCTCCTCGTTTTGTTCCCAGGCTCCCACCGTGGTACCTGAAGGAAACCCAGCAGAGAGTGGTCCCTAGAGCTCCTCCCTCAGACCACTATATGGAGGTGGATGCTTCCGCCTCAGCAGTTCCTATGTCGGTGGATGACTTGCGACCTCGGCATAGGCGGAAGAAACGGAAGAGAGCCGATATCTGCCATCAGTCTCAGAAGGAACACTGTCCTCACAGTGAAGATTATTTCCCTGAAGAGACTTCACCTAGTGCCGATTGCGATACGGAGATTGATCAGTTGTACGTCTCCGATCGTAAGCTCGTTGTGGCAATAGGGCAGATAATGGATACCGTGGACTTAGAAACGTTCACGATGAAAGATCTCCATAAAGCACTTATGGAAAAGTTCCCACTATTGGAACTAGATGGCAGGAAGCAGTTCATAGAACGTGTTGTGATCAACATATTAACTGCGATTCCTTCTACTGAATAGTTTGAAATCTATAGGGATTTCTAAAGAAAAGCACAATAGACACTAGTTGGGTAGTGTTCTTCGAAAAAGGAGTTCATCCTTTGCTTCTATCCTATTTCTATGGCAGTAGAAATAGATGGTGTAGTTCACAGAACTCAGTATTAAAAATGTTGTAAATATATGTATATTTATGTTTGCACCACAAATGTTTAACGTACTTAATTTGTACAAATTGTGGGTGCATGAAATTTTTTTTGTAGCTGCATATTCAGCTTTAAATTCATTGTTATCGCTCACAGTTCGTGAGAGTTTTCTGTGCAAGTTCGCAATTTTTTTTTGTTTGGTTGGAGATATTTGATGGCCAAATATCTA
This sequence comes from Achatina immaculata, assembly GCA_009760885.1. Lineage (NCBI taxonomy): Eukaryota > Metazoa > Mollusca > Gastropoda > Stylommatophora > Achatinidae > Lissachatina > Lissachatina immaculata. The sequence continues at coordinate 15,404,479 of CM019700.1, forward strand.
CCTTTAGGGGGTGGGGAGATATTCTGTAACAGAATAGCCATTCTGTTCAGAGAGTTTTTGTGTATTGCTAATAATTGTGTTGCGTAGACTACGTCATTAGGAAGGCACGTGTGCAAAGAAGTCGTTAAAAAGGTCCGTGTGAAAAAGCCGGTCGTTAGGCAGTCTATGTGTGGAAAGTTGAACTGGAAGGACGTGTTGGGCGAACGAGAATGGGGTAGAGCGAGTCTTGTTGTCAGAATTAGTTTAGTTTGTCTTTCTGTGTGGCTGCAGTCCTTGGTAAGCCTGTAAGTATGGTTTTTTGGTATGAATAAATCATTGTAAGGTTTTCCTTGCCCATGTGGCGTAGATATTTCACGCCGGGCATTTGTTGCTGTGAATTTCTGTAATAAATGTGTGTTGTCTGATGATAAACTACAACAAATCGGCTTTGTGGAAATTCTCATTGTTGACCAGTTTGTTTTGGTCGGAAGACTGCCAAGTTATGTTCAAGTTGTTGTATTCGTACTAATTTTGTGGAGTGGAAAGCCTGGGTGTCTTGTTGTATTTTCTTAGTGTATAATACAGAAAATTAGGTGATGGTTAGAACACCAGCAACAAGAAGAAACTTATATAAGTTGAAACTGTACTCCACAAGAAGAATCAATCAAACCAGTAGTCACCTTGTAAGGGGAAACCTGCTTCAGTGGCGCCGTGATTCTACTTCAATGGTGCCGTGACCGATTGCGTGAGCACCAGGTCAAGCTCAAACCATCCAAATGTCACTTTGCGGCCTCTGAGACAAAGTATCTCGGGTATGTCATCAGCCAGTCAGGCATATCTCCTGATCCTGAGAAGGTCAGAGCCATTGCCGACATGCCGTCTCCTTTGAATGTGAAGGAGGTGCGCTCTTTTTTGGGGACGTGCAGTTACTATCGACGTTTCATTCCCCACTTTTCGGAGATTGTGGCTCCCATAGTGGACCTCACCAAGAAGGGTCATAGGTTCAAATGGTCTCCAGTCTGTCAAATGGCGTTTGAGTCTTTGAAGGATCGCCTTGCGAAAGTACCGCTTCTCTCGCATCCTGACTTGCATAAGCCACTTACATTGTATACAGATGCTTCCAATGTTGCGGTTGGAGCCTGTTTGGTGCAGACAGCTTCCTCTTCTGATGGACTCTCAGTTGAAGAGCCCTTATATTTTCTTTCGCAGAAGCTGTCGCGCTCGCAGACTAAGTGGTCTACTTTCGAGAGAGAAGCGTATGCTGTCCATTACGCCACGCAGAAGTTGAGATATTTTCTGGCGAATAGACATTTCGCTGTGAAGACTGACCATAGACCCTTGGTGGACGCATTTATCAGCAAACAGGAGATGTCAGACGTCAAGTTGCAGAGGTGGTTTGCTAACCTCCGCACCCTGGACCTTCAGATGTTCTTTCATCCAGGTGCGCGGGAGACAACGTTGGCAAGTTTCGATCGTGCCACTTCTCTACCAGTACCAGTTCACGTTCTTGATGGGGACGTCCCTCAGTCACAAGGATCTGAGACATATGTCGTAAAGTCAGTGAGCGTTGTGGAGGCCTATTCACAGGCAGAGCCCCCGCTTGTAGTAGATTGCTCTGTGCAGACTGACTTGCCGTGTCCCTGTCAGCAGAAAGAGAGAGTAGAGAGGGCGACTAATACATTGTGTCCTATGGTTCAGGACGTCGCCATTAATGTATCGTTGCCTGGTGGGACCTTTCAGAGGCAATATCAGCAAGATCGTTGTAGATCTTACTTGCCGCGTCCCATTAGACAGAGATTTTCTCTTCCGCCGCCTCCTCGTTTTGTTCCCAGGCTCCCACCGTGGTACCTGAAGGAAACCCAGCAGAGAGTGGTCCCTAGAGCTCCTCCCTCAGACCACTATATGGAGGTGGATGCTTCCGCCTCAGCAGTTCCTATGTCGGTGGATGACTTGCGACCTCGGCATAGGCGGAAGAAACGGAAGAGAGCCGATATCTGCCATCAGTCTCAGAAGGAACACTGTCCTCACAGTGAAGATTATTTCCCTGAAGAGACTTCACCTAGTGCCGATTGCGATACGGAGATTGATCAGTTGTACGTCTCCGATCGTAAGCTCGTTGTGGCAATAGGGCAGATAATGGATACCGTGGACTTAGAAACGTTCACGATGAAAGATCTCCATAAAGCACTTATGGAAAAGTTCCCACTATTGGAACTAGATGGCAGGAAGCAGTTCATAGAACGTGTTGTGATCAACATATTAACTGCGATTCCTTCTACTGAATAGTTTGAAATCTATAGGGATTTCTAAAGAAAAGCACAATAGACACTAGTTGGGTAGTGTTCTTCGAAAAAGGAGTTCATCCTTTGCTTCTATCCTATTTCTATGGCAGTAGAAATAGATGGTGTAGTTCACAGAACTCAGTATTAAAAATGTTGTAAATATATGTATATTTATGTTTGCACCACAAATGTTTAACGTACTTAATTTGTACAAATTGTGGGTGCATGAAATTTTTTTTGTAGCTGCATATTCAGCTTTAAATTCATTGTTATCGCTCACAGTTCGTGAGAGTTTTCTGTGCAAGTTCGCAATTTTTTTTGTTTGGTTGGAGATATTTGATGGCCAAATATCTACCTTTAGGGGGTGGGGAGATATTCTGTAACAGAATAGCCATTCTGTTCAGAGAGTTTTTGTGTATTGCTAATAATTGTGTTGCGTAGACTACGTCATTAGGAAGGCACGTGTGCAAAGAAGTCGTTAAAAAGGTCCGTGTGAAAAAGCCGGTCGTTAGGCAGTCTATGTGTGGAAAGTTGAACTGGAAGGACGTGTTGGGCGAACGAGAATGGGGTAGAGCGAGTCTTGTTGTCAGAATTAGTTTAGTTTGTCTTTCTGTGTGGCTGCAGTCCTTGGTAAGCCTGTAAGTATGGTTTTTTGGTATGAATAAATCATTGTAAGGTTTTCCTTGCCCATGTGGCGTAGATATTTCACGCCGGGCATTTGTTGCTGTGAATTTCTGTAATAAATGTGTGTTGTCTGATGATAAACTACAACAAATCGACTTTGTGGAAATTCTCATTGTTGACCAGTTTGTTTTGGTCGGAAGACTGCCAAGTTATGTTCAAGTTGTTGTATTCGTACTAATTTTGTGGAGTGGAAAGCCTGGGTGTCTTGTTGTATTTTCTTAGTGTATAATACAGAAAATTAGGTGATGGTTAGAACACCAGCAACAAGAAGAAACTTATATAAGTTGAAACTGTACTCCACAAGAAGAATCAATCAAACCAGTAGTCACCTTGTAAGGGGAAACCTGCTTCAGTGGCGCCGTGATTCTACTTCACTGACTGAAGCAGGTATTTTGGCTACACAACAAGGCGTTTCCAGGCGGACTCCCATGAGACAAAGCGTTCTGAGAAAGAAAGGCACGACAACGAAGATCTGAAGAAATGTCAGCTTTCTTGTCTAGAACGTTGAAGGTGAAGACACTGTGCGATTAGGCAACCAACGACCCGTAGCTGATATGCTAGCATCAGAGTTAGCGAACCATAGCTGATATGCTAGCATCAGAGTTAGCGAACCATAGCTGACCAAGACCTTGTCCCCACCTCTCCGTTGGTACTCTCGGTAACAGACACAGCATAGCTATCGCCATAGTTCCCCCATGGTGGTGGACTCTGCTAAAGAAGCATTGCACACTCCCCCTATTTTTTAACTGTAATCCGGGACTGAAAAAGTAACTGCTATAACCCGCTCCCACGCCGATACGATGCTGTGCCTCAACACCTCCACAGCATCGGCTGCAAAGAACAACAGCTCGCAGTTACCCAGGAGACAGCACAAGACAAGAATCTAGAACGTTCTAGAATGGAAGATATTCGTAATAGCGGGGGGTAAATACGCTATCTGCTCGGGCACTCAGCAACCAAGATCTAATCCCATCTCTCTGTCGGTACCCCCAGAAACAGGTCTAGCCTGGCTAACAGGGCAGGGACCGCCATAGTCGTTCCCATGGTGGGGGAGTCTGCTGAAGAAGTACTGTACACCGCCTGCTTGTTTAGCTCCACGCAGGGACTGATTTAAAAAAAAATAGCTGCCATGGCCTGCTCTCAATCCGACACGATGCTGTGCCTCAACATTTTCACCGCGTTGGCTGCAAATAATGCCAACACGCGGCTGTAGTTCCAGAGAAGAAGAAGAAGAAGAAGAAGACGAAGAAGAAGAAGACGACGAAGAAGAAGAAGACGAAGAAGAAGAAGAAGAAGAAGAAGAAGAAGAATCGAAACACAAAGCTGGTCTCTCAGCAAAGAGATATGATACAACGAAGGAAAAAAAATAACAAAATGAACAACGGATTTAAGGAAAAAAAGGCGTCCTCTACATAAATCTGCCCACAGACGCAGCTAGGATAAGAAAATCCAGGCATAAATGCCCGCTTGGCATATTACAAAAATCAAATGGCAGATAATCATCAACAATTTCCATCAGTGGACACAGCCAATCAGAACACATTCAAACGAGAACAGATGAGGCCGGCGGGGAACTGGGTACATCACACGCTGAGAAGACCAACGGGGGAACAACAACAACAACAACAACACCCATTGAGATGGTTTCTGGGATTACACTTACAAGGAAGATAGGGAAAAGCTATAACGAGTATGGGGGAAAACAGTAAGTCAAGGGACGATAATGCTGGATAAGCAAAGAAATGCTACAGAATGTTACATCATCATCATCATCATCATTATCAGGTGCCGTGCCGACTGGCGTTGGCTATTATGCTTCTCCAGAGTGTACGATTCTTCATGCAGGCCATTAGCTCAGTTGGTGGTCTCCTCTCACACCATCCCGTCAGACTGTCCAGTATCATTTCTCTTGGTCTTCCTCTTGATCTTCTTCCTTCTATTTTTCCTGTTATAATATTTTCAATGCCCTCTCTTCTCATTGCATGTCATATGAAAGTATATTGTCTATCTCTTATTTTTTTACAAGATTTTTTGTCTCTCCAGCTCTTCTCATAGATTCTTCATTAGTTATTTTTGTTGTCCATGGGATTCGCAACATTCTTCAAATAAACCACATTTCTGCTGCTTCCAATGATTTTTGTGCAGACTTGCCTATTGTCCATGATTCACTTCCATATAACAAGATAGGTTCAATATAGCATTTTAGGACTCGTTTTCTAACATTCATTGATAAAGATGTGTTAGCTAATATGTTTCTCATTCTCTGAAATGCAGTCTTTGCTTGGCCTATTCTGTTCCTAATTTCTGTTCTGCATTTCCCATCTGAAGTTATTACTGCTCCAAGGTATTTGAATTTCTGCACCTGCTTTAGAACAGTTCCGTTTAATTTAATACTGCATGCTGGTGGATTCTGTTTCTTAGATATAACCATAGTCTCTGTCTTTTTGATGTTCAAAGTAAGGCCTTTCTTTTCACTTTCTCTGGTGACTTTAATCCAAGAGATTTTGCAGGTCTTGTTGGTTCTCAGCTATCAGTACTGTGTCGTCAGCATACCGAAGGTTGTTAATATTGCATCTTCCAATTTTTATGCCTGGTTCTGTGATGATCGTTCTTAGAATATTCTCGCTGTATAGAGAAAAAAAGGTCTGGAGATAGTACACATCCTTGTCGCACCCCTTGTTTTATAGGTTGATATTTTCCAGTTCTATTTTCAACTCGAATTGCTGCCTCTTGCTGACAGTATAGATGTTTTACAATCCTCAGGTCTTTACCGTCTATACTGATGTCTTCAAGCATTTTAATAATTTCATTATGTTTCACCTTGTCAAATGCCTTGGTGTAATCAATGAAGCGTAAGTGGAGATCTTTCTGTACTTCTAAAGCTCTTTCTGTTAGTGTTCGTAAAGCATAAATGGCATTGTGTGTTCCCTTTCCTTCAACAAATCCAAACTGCTCATCTGCTATTTCCATTTTTATCTTTTCCCTTGTTCTTCTCATAATGATTCTCAGAAGTATTCTCAGAAGATTCTCAGAATGTTACAAGGGAGGGAATATTTTAGGAAGTTTGCAGATTTAACGGCCTTGGCTGTTTATTGTTAAAATTTTCATAGTAGTTTCCCTTGAGAAGGGAGACTGGCGTGAAACTCAGATACATCTACTACAGTGAATGTTTGAATATGAACTCATGTAGAACATTCGAGATTCAGTAACATCAGAGATATGATTCACTGTAGCGATGAGACGTGACTGGGTTCTGAGCTATAGTTAAGAATAGTTGTTAGTTGTCTCTGCTAGGGTGTAGTTTTATGCTAGCTTTTTTTTAATTATTAGTTCTTACGCCAGTGGCTTTAGTTCGTCTATTAAGCCACCTAGAACTACATTCGCCTTGTTATAACACGCAGTTTGATATGCCACATCGTATATTCTTCAGCAAGTTCGTGCATTCCATCATCATCCTGTGGCGTGAACTTAAACTCACTCACATATTTGGAACAACGTCTCAGTCTGGGATAAAGCTCAACGGCTTGTTTGTGTGCAGTTTAACTGGTTTTTTTTTCTCTCCATGTCATGTCTAATGCAATTTTTGTGCAATTTGTTCAAAAACACAGTTTTCTGCTGGGTTGGAATTAAGATCAAACACAAGGCCAGAATCACAGAACCGGTCAATGATGGCAGTATGAAAACTGTGTCATTGATGTCAACGTTTAGTGTTCTTCTGCTGTACTGACACCATAACGTAATCTGTCACATAAAGGGGGATACATCTTTGGAGGATTTTCTTGGGGGTTTTCTTGAAATTAAAGGTAAAAATAAAGATAATTCCCCCCCTCCCCTCCCCCCAAATCTGGTTATGGAGGCACCTAAAGGATATGATGCTGGTGTCCATTTTTTCCTTGATGTGTCCACGCACTAGAGGGCGGGGGTGTGGTCAGTATCACGTGTGGCTGTCTGTCTCTCCTAAGCCCCAGAAGCAGCCAGGTACCTATGTTTACAGCTGGGTATACCCAGAACGCCAGGAAGGCCACAACAGCCCACTGTGATAGAACATATACGAGATCCAAAAAAAAAAAAAATACAATAGCCTTTTAAGTAACAAAATGTTGTCTGCTGTTAGTAATGCCAGTATATATGTATTCTTGCCATAACCACATACAACAAGTCATGGCCAGCTACATGATACAAGACCACAAGTGCTAGAAAACACCGTATCATGCCAAGAAAATACTGTTATCATAGCTATAAAAAAACACTGTATCATAGCAGTAAAACATCATGTCATAGCAAGACACACTATCATATCTAGAAAAAAAAAACACTGTATCATAACAAGAAGACATTTTATTATAGCAAGAAAAAACTATCATAGCAAAAATTTTTATAATGGCAAAAAACACTATCATAGCTAGGAAAAAAACACTATATCATAGCAAAATTATTATCACGACAACAAAACACTATAATAACTAGAAAAAAAAACTATGTATCATAACAAGAAGATATTTTATCATAGCAAGAAAACACTATCATCAGTATCATGCTTCTAAGAGACAACGAAGCATCGAGCTCAGATGGAGTTGCTGCAGAGTTTATTAAGGAAAGAGATTTACACCTGCATGAACAGATACATGCACTAGCACAACAAATATGGAAAGAAGAAAAACTCCCTAGTGAATGGAGAGAATCATTACTGATCCCAGTATTCAAAAAAGGTGATAAGTGTGAAAACTACAGAGGAATATCCTTACTACAAAAAGTCTACAAAATACTATCTATTATACTTTTACATAGATTGAAATCTTACTGCGAGAACATACTGGGAGACTATCAAGCAAGTTTCAAGAAGAATAGATCAACCGTAGACTAAATATGTTATCTACGCCAAAGAGCAGAAAAGTACTGGGAATATGGAAAAGAAGTACATAATGTCTTCTTTTACTTCAAATAAGCCTATGACAGCGTAGACAGGCGCAGCTTATGGAAAATTATGAAAGAATTTACCTAATAAATTAATCAGTTTGACCAGAATATGTATGGAGGATGCACAAAATATAGTAATACATAAAGGAAGAAAGTCAGAACCTTTCTATATAAAACTGGTTTAAAACAAGGTGGTACATTATCTCCATTACTACTCAGCCTAGTACTAGAAAAGGTAATCAGAAAAGTGAAAGAAGAAAGCAGTACAGAAGAACAAGCTAAAATACTCATTCATTCATTTGCATGTCCCTTGCGGAACTTTGCCTCCCAAACAGCACTCCTGTAGGCCTCTCGGTTGTGAGCAAGATGGCCTGCTGCTGCTGCATCCATTTGCAGATCGTCAACGATATCTTGCAGCCATCTTCGTTTTGGTCTTCCTCTTTTTCTTTTTCCCATTATGTATCCTTCCAATACGGTCTTCTCTAAATTATCATGACGTTTAATGTGTCCAAAATATTTAAGTTTTCTCTCTTTAATCCTCTTTACTAGCCTGCCTTCTTCAATATTAAGCTCTTGTAGTATAGATATATTTGTTCTTTTTGTGTCCACGATATTTTGAGAACTCTTCTAAAATACTAGGATACGCTGATGACATCGACCTGGTGGGGGAAACTATGCAAGAAGTCATCCATACCTGCATACACCTGAGAGATGTGGCACTAAAAGTTGGCTTAACCATTAACCAAGATAAGACAGAGTATATGAAGATATCAAGAGACCAGAGGCAGAATGATTCAGATTATATAAATGTTGGAGAGATGATTATTAGGAAACCAGAAACATACAAATATCTAGGCACAACCTTCAACAGAAGCAACACATTAAGTGAGGAAATTAAAAGCAGAATAAAGATAGGGAATAAAATATACTTTGCCTCGCAACACCTGTTAAAATCCAAAATCCTGTCCCAAAACACCAAAATAACAATCTACAAAAACTATAATAAGTCCAGCCATCATGTATGGATCAGAAACGTGGAGTACAACAAAGAAAGATGAACAACAATTGCAGATCTTTGAGAACAAGATCCTAAGAAGAATCTATGGGCCCACAAAAGATACCGACAGTGGAGAATGGAGACTATAAAGAACACAGAACTGAACAGCTTAGTTAAATCCCAACGAATTATAAATGTCTTGAAACTGAACAGACTACTCTGGCTGGGGCAAGTAGAAAGAATGGAAGAGAACAGACAAATGAAAATGACGTATGCACAAGAGATGAAGGAAACAAGACCAAGGGGTAGACCAAGACAGAGATGGAAAGACAACATAGAAGAGGATATAAAAGAAACTGGTGTCACCAACTGGAGGGAGAAGATTAGGAATAGAGAGGAATAGAGGCGAACTTTATCTGCAGCAGTGAGCCTTAATGGCTCGGAAAGAAGAAGCCTATCATGGCCGAGAGAAAAAAAACGCTGTATCGTGGCAATAAGACATTTTATCATAGCAAGAAGACATTTTATCATAGCAAGAAGACATTTTATCATAGGAAGAAGAGATTTTATCATAGCAAGAAGACATTTTATCATAGCAAGAAGACATTTTATCATAGCAAGAAGACATTTTATCATAGCAAGAAAACACTGTCATAGCTAGGGAAAAAAAACACTATAACATAGGAAAAGAAGGGAAAAAACCACATAAAAAACCAGGATATAGTTGTACAAAATTATCACGTTAGATAACAGGATATAGTTGTACAAAATTATCACGTTAGATAACAGGATATAGTTGTACAAAATTAACACGTAAAATAACAGCAGGATATAGTTGTACAAAACTACCATGTCAAATAACAGGACATAGTCGTACAAAATTATCACCCCAAATAACAACAGGATATAGTTGTACAAAATCATCACGTCAAATAACAACAGGATACAGCTGTACAAAATTATCACATACATACGCAAACGAGGCCGCCACATTTCAACCGACTGGATAAAAGCTAGTAATTTGCCAGCCTCCAGTTAGCGACTCTAAAAAGACTCCAACGACGCATACAAAAAAGATGCTATCCTGTCTTCTTTACGTCCACCATTGACAGCAGTTTAACATCGACAATAACACAGCAGCACTTTTAAAAAAAAACAACAACAAAATGGAATTCTTCGTGCAACACGAATTTGTTTAGGACAGCTGGCTCGTGGCTGGAGAGAGAGGACACACAGCTACGTCCAGCGTTCGTCGGGGAGACCCTGCGTTGTGGGTCGAAGCGTGGGTCCCGAAAGACGGAGGAAAAGCGAGAAATACATGACCAGAATTGCTGAAAGTGACGCTAAAAGGACACATCTTTAATCTTTAATCTCCCGACGGGGCTTGGGATATTAAACAGTTCTTTCTTCTTTTTATACGTATTTTCTTGGAGAAATGTGAACAAAAAATGTGCTAAACTGTGATATTATCACTCTTATCTTTTGACCCAACAACAATGACTGCCTCACTTATCTTTATTTCCAAAGGGTTAAGAACTGGGCACGCAACCCCTTCCAACATTCTGCCCTTTGCCATGCAACTTTCTCTCTCTTACAAACATTCTACAAACATCATCATCATCAGGTGCCGTGCCGACCGAGTTTCTCCAGAGTACCCGATCCTCCTTCATGCAGGCCATCAGCTCAGTTGGTGATCTCCTCTCACACCATCCCGTCAGACCGTCCAGTATCGTTTCTCTCTGTCTTCCCCTAGCTCTTCTTCCCTCTTTATTTTTTCTGTTATTACAATATTTTCAATGCTCCCTCTTCTCATGGCATGTGTTATGAAAGTACAAATATGCTGCGCATATAACAAATATTGAAGTAGATAAACATATTTACCTTTCACTCTTATCCGTGCACACAGTACAGAATGTAACCTCATACATGTTAAAAAAAAAGAAGTTATTCTTGCAGTCTCATGCTAATAACTATCTACCAAAACTACAATGTCAGTACTATTCAGAATAAATAATTAACTGAATTCAGTGCCTGTAAGAAGAATCTTAAAGGACATATAAATTTCATGAATCATGGAGCCATGTAGTCGACATCAAAAGGATACTGGAAACGTTTGTAGTTGTGGGAAGAAGTATAGATTATATATATATATATATTATATAGCATTGGAGGGTGAGATTTCACAACAGCTGGTCTCCATCTTTCCTGGTTTCTAGCCTCAGGTGTTAAGATAGGAAGGGTTATTTTCCATGCCAGCCCTTGTATATTGTTGATCAACACTTTATTGCCCCCCCCCCCCCATCAAGAGAAGTATTATTAGCTTTTACAGCAGATAATCTTCTAGTTTATCGATTGTTGCAGCAGTTAATCTTCTAGTTTATCGATTGTTACAGCAGATAATCTTCTAGTTTATCGATTGTTGCAGCAGGTAATCTTCCAGTTTATCGATTGTTACAGCAGGTAATATTCCAGTTCATCGATTGTTACGGCAGGTAATCTTCCAGTTTATCAATTGTTACAGCAGTTAATCACCCAGTTTTTTTTAATTACTGCTGTGCTTAAATTCCCACTTTATCGCCTGTTACAGCACCCAGTTTTATAATTTATTGGTTATTACAGAACTTAGTTTAACAGTTTATCTATTGCTACAGAACATTGTTTTACAGTTTATTGAATGTCACAGCACTCAGACTTATAGTTTACTGATTGTTACAGAACTCAGTTTTACAGTTTATTGAATATTACAGTACTCGTTTTACAGTTTGTTGAATGTTACAGAACTCAGTTTATAGTTTATTGAATTTTACAGAACTCGGTTTTACAGTTTATTGAATGTTACAGCAATCCGCTTTATAGTTTATTGAATATTACAGCACCCAGTTTTACATTCTGTTGACTGTTTTACATTCTGTTGACTGTAACAGCACTAAATCGCCCAGTTTATTAACGGCTACAGTACTAGACTATCCAGTCTATTAGGTGTTACGCCACCAAATCGCCCAGTTACAGCACGCATTCTTACGTTTTGATAAATGCTGCAGTACTAAATCGACCAGTTAGTTACAGTTACGTCTTTCTACGTGAAGCTTACGGACAGCTGTACATTTAACCCATCCCTGACCCCTCAAGTTGTTTCTAAATCGCGAGTATCAGTGGAAGTGCGTCTACCTTTTCCACGTACATATTCAGTTTAGAGATGGGCCAAAACGTTAACTCAAAGGCTCCATTTTAGTTGTTTTTTTTTAAGTAGAATTACGTGATAAAAAAACACCGTTGCATCACGCCCGGCATTGATTACGCCTCTTGTGAAAGGAAACGGGCCGGCCATTTGCGACGATGGTGTGGTCGAACGACAATAAAGGCTCTCCCATCTAACGATCTACAGCCCCCCCCCCCCCCTTTTTTTTTCCTCATTCACCAAATAACGATGGCACTCGGCGAAAAGAGGCAGGAGAGAGACGATACACTCCAGAGGGCGTTCGGATGTATGCTCCCCCCGTTCAAAGGTACACTCGCACTTGCCAGCAAGTACATCCGGGTCAGGCTCATGAACTCATATCCGCCGCCTCTCTTAGCTTTGTTTTCAAATTAACGCCCTTACAGCTCCGCGTACAGATAATGACCTTGGAGACAGATAAACAGGCTGCAGTCAAAGATAATTTCTCCATCAGGACAATAACTCGTCTTTTCAAAATTCTCTTTTAAGTTTTCTCGTTCTTTTCGAAAAAAAAAAAAACAAGAAAAGACCTCGGAATTCTTGCCGGAATATCCAGGCCATGGGAACTTTCAAGGACGCGGGAAGAGACTGGCGAAGGACTGTGCAAGTTGGTATGGGCGGCATGCAGGACAGCTGCGACATTGTACGAAAGATTTGGCTTAAACGGACAGCGACCCACAGATAGCGTCAGGGTTGGGCGAAACAATAGCTGACCAAGACCCTCTATTACTTCTCCGTTGGTTACCCCTCTCCCTTCCCCCCCCCCTCTCCCCAGTGAGAGGGATGGCATGGCTATAACAAGGCAGGGATCGCCATAGTCCCGGTGGTGGTGGAGTCCGCCAAAGAAATACTGCACGCTCCCTGCTTTTTAACTGCACTCAGAGACTGAAGAAGATGGCCGTTATAACCAGCTCCCAGTCCGACACGTTGTTGTGCCTCCATACCCTCACCCCATCGGCTGCAAAGAATACAAGAAGAAGAAGAAGAAGAAGAAGAAGAGTGAGAGAACTTGTTACTTACGATAAAGTTAGAGGTGTATGGTCCAGTTTTACAAAACGACAAAGGAAGTGAGGAAACTGCACAGTAACACAAAGAGCATAAAATAAGGAAGTAAAATGAGAAATTGTAAATGAAGAACATACAACATCCAATATTTCGGAGTAAGCCTTTTTCAAGGATTACATACAAAGACAACACAACGCATAAAAAAAGTGGAAAAGTTTTAAAACTTAGCCTTTTGGTCTCCCCCGACGTTAAAAAACAAGTATGAATGCTCCTATTTCTTACATCTTACATCTTTGTTAAATGTCACGTCGGGCTCACATGGTAGTTCGCCAAGTTTTCCTGTTTTCGGCGAGTTTTTCAACCTCATCAAGAAATGTTATTCCCACTAAGCTGGCCTCTCTTAACAATGTCCTCTTTAGAGTTTCACGTGGTCGACCTCTTTTTCTTTGGCCTGTTGTGTTCCACTTGCTAACTTGTTTTGGAATTCTCTGGTTGTTTCTTCTCATCACATGACCGACATGTATCCATCTTTTTCTATTCACCCATGAAACAAGTTGTTGTTTGCTCATATGTGTTATCTCTGCGTTGTTCTTGATTTCCATTTTATACCAAGTATTTTTTTGTTTTCTTATCTTATATCTTATATCCTTCCCGTGCCGTTAAACGTCACATAGGGCTCGCAAAGTAGTTCGCCAATTTTTCCTGTCTTCGGCGAGTCTTTCAACCTCATCAAAGGATTTTATGCCTGTTAATTTGGCCTCTCTTAATAATGTCCTCTTCAAAGTTTCACGCGGTCTGCCTCTTTTTCTTCGGCCTGTTGTGTTCCACTTGATAGCTTGTTTTGGGATTCTCTGATCATTTCTTCTCATCAAATGACCAACATTTGTCCATCTCCTTTTCTTGATCACCCATGAGACTGGTTGTTGTTCAATGATCTGTCTTATCTCTGCATTTTTTTTTTCAAAAGAGTCTAATTTCTTGTCTATTTCTGTAGTTGTTTTCCAGTTTTCACATGCATAAATGAGGGTGGATATTACATTTGAATCGAACAATCTTAGCTTGGTTTTTGTGCTTATAACTTTTGGGTGCCATATGTTCACAAAACTCTTGAAGAATGCTTCTAATGCACGCCGAGGATTTCAAGTTGAAATATTGGATGTTGAAAGTTTCTTCATCTATATGTTCTCATCTTACCTCCTTATTTTATGCCATTTGTGTTTCTGCTCACTTTTTCCTTTGTCGTTCTGTACAACTGAATCATACTCCTCTATCTCCTTTTATCACTAGGACCAGTTCTACTGCATTCCTCATCTCTTGTTAGCTTATGAGAAGTCACAAAGCTTATCTAACAACTAAATGAGAAGTCACAAAGCTTATCTAACAACTAAATGAGAAGTCACAAAGCGTATCTAACAACTAAATGAGAAGTCACAAAGCTTATCTAACAACTAAATGAGAAGTCACAAATCTTATCTAACAACTAAATGAGAAGTCACAAAGCTTATCTAACAACTAAATGAGAAGTCACAAAGCTTATCTAACAACTAAATGAGAAGTCACAAAGCTTATCTAACAACTAAATGAGAAGTCACAAAGCTTATCTAACAACTAAATGAGAAGTCACAAAGCGTATCTAACAACTAAATGAGAAGTCACAAAGCGTATCTAACAACTCTCTCTCTCTCTCTGAACCTTAAGTGCCCAGGGCACATGGGGCTTCCGCAAGGGTTTTCCACAAATGCCTGTCCTTCGCCTTTTTTTCTGCTCTTGCCCAGGTGAGCCCTCTATTGCTCAACATCCTCTCTGTTGTTCTTCTTCATGTCTCTTTTGGTCTACCCTTACTTCTGCTCCCCTGTGGTGTCCATCTTAGTGCTATTTTTGGTAGTGAGTTATCAGTCATTCGGAGCACATGTCCCAACCATCGCCAGCGTCTTTCCTCAATAATTGCTGTCAGTAGCTTTATCTGCATTTCTGCTAATAAAATGTTATTTCTTATGGTGTTTGTCCAAAATATTTTTCTAATTCTTCGTAAACATTTAGTCTGGAAAGAATTCAACTTGTTTTCTATGGTTTTGGTGGTTTTCCAGCATTCACTTCCAATCTAACAACTAAACTTCCTATATACATTTTCCTTTTCCGTTAATATTTATGTTAATCCAATAATCTGGACAATATATATTATCTGTTATCTTTATGTTTTTAATCTGGAGACAGGAAACAAAATATGAAAATTTTTGTTTCGTTAATTTCTTAAATATTTTAAACTTTGTAATTGCTGATTTTTTGTAACCATTTGAGAATGGCTGAAATGTGCTGTGGTTTATAGAATAAGAGAGGACATGCGAGATTTATCAGGAGAAGACTTGCAAGAATAAACAGGAGAAGATGGACAGCATTTCCAAGGAGAAGATATAAAAATACTCAAGAGAAGATAGACACACTGAAGCTAATACAAATTCAAGATAAGACAAACTCATAAGAAGACAGACAAACTCAAGAGAAACGGACAAAATTTCTTAGGAGAAGACATACAAGAATACTTGAGACAAACTAAGGAGAAGACACACTAGAGAGAAGATAAGAGAATACATATTTACAAGATTTCTCAAAGGATTCAATGTATACTCTCCAGTACCTGTCTGTCTGCCTGTCTGCCTGCCTGCCTGCCTGTCTGTCTGTCATCTAGAGAGAGACCGACCCAATGCGGACGGTGAAAAAAAAAGTAAAAGAAAAGATAAACAAAAATGATACACGGATATCTCAGAAGATACTTTTTGAAAACAACTACTTATTCCTTGCTCTTGTAGAACTTGCGGTAGTGGAACATGCTGATTAACAACTTGCTGTTTTGGAACGTGCTGTTATAGAACTTGATATTGTGAAATTTGCTGTTACGGAATTTTTTTTTTATTGTAGAAAGTGCTGATGTGGAGCGCGCTGCTGTTGAACGTGCTGTAGTAGACCTTGCTGTTGTTGACCCTGCTGTTGTGGAACGTCGAATAGTTGACCTGGATGTGGTAGACCTTGCTGTTGTTGACCTTGCTGTTGTTGACCTTGCTGTTGTTGACCTTGCTTTCGTTGACCTTGCTGTTATGGAAACTGAAATGGTTGACCTTGCTGTTGTTGATCTTGCTGTTATGGAAGGTGAAATGGTGGAGGTGGTTGTAGTAGAACTTGCTGCTGTTGATCTTGCTATTGTGGAAAGTTAAGTGGTGGAGGTGGCTGTAGTAGAACTTGCTGTTGTTGATCTTGCTGTTGTGGAAGAAGAAGTGGTGGAGGTGGCTGTAGTAGAACTTGCTGTTGTGGAAGAAGAAGTGGTGCAGGTTGCTGTAGTAGAACTTGCTGCTGTTGATCTTGCTGTTGTGGAAGAAGAAGTGGTGGAGGTGGCTGTAGTAGAACTTGCTGCTGTTGATCTTGCTGTTGTGGAAGGTTTAATGGTGGAGGTGGCTGTAGTAGAACTTGCTGTTCTTGATCTTGCTGTTGTGGAAGGTTTAATGGTGGAGGTGGCTGTAGTAGAACTTGCTGTTGTGGAAGGTTTAATGGTGGAGGTGGCTGTAGTAGAACTTGCTGCTGTTGATCTTGCTGCTGTGGAAGGTTTAATGGTGGAGGTGGCTTTAGTAGAACTTGCTGTTGTTGTCCTTGCTGTTGTGGAAGGTGAAATGGTGCAGGTGGCTGTAGTAGAACTTGCTGCTGTTGATCTTGCTGTTGTGGAAGAAGAAGTGGTGGAGGTGGCTGTAGTAGAACTTGCTGCTGTTGATCTTGCTGTTGTGGAAGGTTTAATGGTGGAGGTGGCTGTAGTAGAACTTGTTGTTCTTGATCTTGCTGTTGTGGAAGGTTTAATGGTGGAGGTGGCTGTAGTAGAACTTTTTGTTGTGGAAGGTTTAATGGTGGAGGTGGCTGTAGTAGAACTTGCTGTTGTTGATCTTGCTGTAGTGGAAGGTTTAATGGTGGAGGTGGCTGTAGTAGAACTTGCTGTTGTTGATCTTGCTGTAGTGGAAGGTGAAATGGTGGAGGTGGCTGTAGTAGAACTTGCTGTTGTTGATCTTGCTGTAGTGGAAGGTGAAATGGTGGAGGTGGCTGTAGTACAACTTGCTGTTGTTTACCTTGCTGTAGTAGAACTTGCTGCTGTTGACCTTGCTGTTGTGGGAGGTGAAATGGTGGAGGTGGCTGTAGTAGAACTTGCTGTTGTTGTCCTTGCTGATGTGGAAGGTGAAATGTTGGAGGTGGCTGTAGTAGAACTTGCTGTTGTTGATCTTTCTGTAACAGAACTTGCTGTTTTTGCTCTCGCTGTAGTAGAACTTGCTGTTGTTGATCTTGCTGTAGTAGAACTTGCTGTTTTTGCTCTTGCTGTAGTAGAACTTGCTGTTTTTTACCTTGCTGTAGTAGAACTTGCTGTTTTTGACCCTGCTGTAGTAGAAATCGCTGTTGTTGACCTTGTTGTAGTAGAACTTGCTGTTGTTGATCTTGTTGTAGTAGAAATTGCTGTTTTTGTTCTTGCTGTAGTAGAACTTGCTGTTTTTGACCTTGCTGTAGTAGAACTTGCTGTTTTTACCCTGCTGTAGTAGAGCTCGCTGTTGTTGACCTTGTTGTAGTAGAACTTGCTGTTGTTGATCTTGATGTAGTAGAACTTGCTGTTGTGGAAGGTGAAGTGGTGGAGGTGGCTGTGGTAGAACTTCCCGGTGTTGATCTTGCTGTTGTGGAAGGTGAAATGGTTGAGGTTGCTGTAGTAGAACTTGCTGCTGTTGATCTTGCTGTTGTGGAAGTTTTAATGGTGGAAGTGGCTGTAGTAGAACTTGCTGTTGTTGATCTTCCTGTTGTGGAAGGTGAAATGGTTGAGGTGGCTGTAGTAGAACTTGCTGTTCTTGATCTTGCTGTAGTGGAAGGTGAAATGGCGGAGGTGGCTGTAGTAAAACTTGCTGTTGTTGACCATGCTGTTGTGGAAGGTGAAATGGTGGAGGTGTCTGTAGTAGAACTTGCTGTTGTTGACCTTGCTGTAGTAGAACTTGCTGCTGTTGATCTTGCTGTTGTGGAAGGTGAAATGTTGGAGGTGGCTGTAGTAGAACTTGCTGTTGTTGTCCTTGCTGCTGTGGAAGGTGAAATGTTGGAGGTGGCTGTAGTAGAACTTGCTGTTGTTGATCTTTCTGTAATAGAACTTGCTGTTTTTGCTCTCGCTGTAGTAGAACTTGCTGTTGTTGATCTTGCTGTAGTAGAACTTGCTGATTTTGCTCTTGCTGTAGTAGAACTTGCTGTTTTTTACCTTGCTGTAGTAGAACTTGCTGTTTTTGACCCTGCTGTAGTAGAAATCGCTGTTGTTGACCTTGTTGTAGTAGAACTTGCTGTTGTTGATCTTGTTGTAGTAGAAATTGCTGTTTTTGTTCTTGCTGTAGTAGAACTTGCTGTTTTTGACCTTGCTGTAGTAGAACTTGCTGTTTTTTACCCTGCTGTAGTAGAGCTCGCTGTTGTTGACCTTGTTGTAGTAGAACTTGCTGTTGTTGATCTTGATGTAGTAGAACTTGCTGTTGTGGAAGGTGAAGTGGTGGAGGTGGCTGTGGTAGAACTTCCCGGTGTTGACCTTGCTGTTGTAAAACTTGCCGATGTTGACCTTGCTGTTGTAGAACTTGCTGTTGTTGATGATAGTGTAGACCTTGAGATTGCTGCTGTAGGAATCTCTCTTCAATTACTTGCCAAGCAGCGTCTCCCATTGTTGATTTTATTGTGTACTTGTGTACAACAGAGGACACTGCTTATGCAGCAGATCACAGTCTCTTCACACGGCTGTCTATTGTCTTCGTTTGCTACAGAAATGCAAAGACAAAATAACGTAGATGAGCAGACAGCCAGATCAATAAATGAAATCAAGCACATATAATCAAATAATACAAGTAGAAAACTACTGTGCCGGGTGTGTTCGCAGTTTCGACATCTTGAAAGCAGACATTTTTTTTTTTTGGTTTTGTTTTGTTTTTGCTTTTTCTCTTCTCTTCTGTTGATAGAATAATCAGACAAGCGGGCAACGGGGAGAACGCAGTGGTTGGCAACCCTCTTTACAAAATCGATGGCTCTTCATTTGCTTCGGAGACGAACCCTATCTCTGAATGTAGATTCTTGCGCAAGGTTTTGTTTTTCTGTTGTCTTTTTTTTTTTTTTTGCAAACACGAGGGCTGGAGGGTTTTGTGGACACGTTTGATATGTGGCTGTAGAGAGGTCGGAACATCTTCGCTTCAGGCAACGGGAGCTGGAGAAGAGATAGCTGTATAGCGCAGTTTGTTTTGTGGGCTCTAGCAAGTGTCAGATTGATAGAATATTTGTGTTCCAGAAATATTCACACCTTCCAACAAATCCCACACTGCCTGCTCATCCATTCATGTACCCAGACATTTATCCACTTTTTTTCCCTCCATTTATCCTTCTGTCTAGTCATTCGTCTTTTCACACGCCCAGATATTTTCCATCTGTCCATCCATTCATTCAGCTCAGACGTTCATTCATCCATCCATTCATTCAGCTCAGACGTTCATTCATCCATCCAAACAGTGATTTGTTCATCCGCTTATGCATTTTCCTTCTATCTATTCATTCATTCATGCATTCATCAATCCAGACATTCAGTTAGACTGTTTATCCAACAAATCATCTATCCATCCACCCAGACGTTTGTCCATCCACCCAGACTTTTGTCCATCCACCCAGACTTTTGTCCATCCACCCAGACTTTTGTCCATCCACCCAGACGTTTGTCCATCCACCTAGACTTTTGTCCATCCACCCAGACTTTTGTCCATCCACCTAGACTTTTGTCCATCCACCTAGACTTTTGTCCATCCACCCAGACTTTTGTCCATCCACCTAGACTTTTGTCCATCCACCCAGACATTTGTCCATCCACCCAGACTTTTGTCCATCCACCCAGACTTTTGTCCATCCACCCAGACTTTTGTCCATCCACCCAGACTTTTGTCCATCCACCCAGACGTTTGTCCATCCACCCAGACGTTTGTCCATCCACCCAGACTTTTGTCCATCCACCCAGACTTTTGTCCATCCGGTGGAGGTGGCTGTAGTACAACTTGCTGTTGTTTACCTTGCTGTAGTAGAACTTGCTGCTGTTGACCTTGCTGTTGTGGGAGGTGAAATGGTGGAGGTGGCTGTAGTAGAACTTGCTGTTGTTGTCCTTGCTGATGTGGAAGGTGAAATGTTGGAGGTGGCTGTAGTAGAACTTGCTGTTGTTGATCTTTCTGTAACAGAACTTGCTGTTTTTGCTCTCGCTGTAGTAGAACTTGCTGTTGTTGATCTTGCTGTAGTAGAACTTGCTGTTTTTGCTCTTGCTGTAGTAGAACTTGCTGTTTTTGACCTTGCTGTAGTAGAACTCGCTGTTGTTGACCTTGTTGTAGTAGAACTTGCTGTTGTGGAAGGTGAAGTGGTGGAGGTGGCTGTGGTAGATCTTGCCGGTGTTGACCTTGCTGTTGTAGAACTTGCTGTTGTTGATGATAGTGTAGACCTTGAGATTGCTGTTGTAGGAATCTCTCTTCAATTACTTGCCAAGCAGCGTCTCCCATTGTTGATTTTATTGTGTACTTGTGTACAACAGAGGACACTGCTTACGCAGCAGATCACAGTCTCTTCACACGGCTGTCTATTGTCTTCGTTTGCTACAGAAATGCAAAGACAAAATAACGTAGATGAGCAGACAGCCAGATCAATAAATGAAATCAAGCACATATAATCAAATAATACAAGTAGAAAACTACTGTGCCGGGTGTGTTCGCAGTTTCGACATCTTGAAAGCAGACATTTTTTTTTTTTTGGTTTTGTTTTGTTTTTGCTTTTTCTCTTCTCTTCTGTTGATAGAATAATCAGACAAGCGGGCAACGGGGAGAACGCAGTGGTTGGCAACCCTCTTTACAAAATCGATGGCTCTTCATTTGCTTCGGAGACGAACCCTATCTCTGAATGTAGATCCTTTCCAAGGTTTTGTTTTTCTGTTGTTTTTTTTTTTGTGTGCAAACACGAGGGCTGGAGGGTTTTGTGGACACGTTTGATATGTGGCTGTAGAGAGGTCGGAACATCTTCGCTTCAGGCAACGGGAGCTGGAGAAGAGATAGCTGTATAGCGCAGTTTGTTTTGTGGGCTCTAGCAAGTGTCAGATTGATAGAATATTTGTGTTCCAGAAATATTCACACCTTCCAACAAATCCCACACTGCCTGCTCATCCATTCATGTACCCAGACATTTATCCACTTTTTTTTCCCTCCATTTATCCTTCTGTCTAGTCATTCGTCTTTTCACACGCCCAGATATTTTCCATCTGTCCATCCATTCATTCAGCTCAGACGTTCATTCATCCATCCATTCATTCAGCTCAGACGTTCATTCATCCATCCAAACAGTGATTTGTTCATCCGCTTATGCATTTTCCTTCTATCTATTCATTCATTCATGCATTCATCAATCCAGACATTCAGTTAGACTATTTATCCAACAAATCATCTATCCATCCACCCAGACGTTTGTCCATTCACCCAGACGTTTGTCCATCAACCCAGACGTTTGTCAATCCACCCAGACTTTTGTCCATACACTCAGACGTTTGTCCATCCACCTAGACGTTTGTCCATCCACCCAGACTTTTGTCCATCCACCTAGACTTTTGTCCATCCACCTAGACTTTTGTCCATCCACCCAGACTTTTGTCCATCCACCTAGACTTTTGTCCATCCACCTAGACTTTAGTCCATCCACCCAGACTTTTGTCCATCCACCCAGAATTTTGTCCATCCACCCAGACTCTTGTCCATCCACCCAGACTTTTGTCCATCCACCCAGACGTTTGTCCATCCACCCACACGTTTGTCCATCCACCCAGACTTTTGTGCATCCACCCAGACTTTTGTCCATCCACCCAGACTTTTGTCCATCCACCCAGACTTTTGTCCATCCACCCAGACGTTTGTCCATCCACCCAGACTTTTGTCCATCCACCCAGACATTCATTTATACTAACATCCATCCATCCATCCATCCATCCATCCATCCATCCATCCAAATAGGCACGCCGTGTTCTGGAAAACAAACATCATCAAGTGAGACCAACCACGAGGCTGAGGCTGGCTGATGCGACAACTCAGATCCAAGGTCTTTGACTGTTCTCGCAATTCCGGTTAGTCCTTCTTTATGAGAAGAACACATAAACATTAATGACAGTTTGACAAGTGCTATAAGTGACAGTTTGACAAGTGCTGTAAGTGACAGTTTGACAAGTGCTATAAGTGATAGTTTGACAAGTGCTGTAAGTGACAGTTTGACAAGTGCTGTAAGTGACAGTTTGACAAGTGCTATAAGTTATGACAGTATATTGGAAAATTTACTGTTAGGATGGTTTGATTCTCATAAAAGGGATATAATCGGGGTATTTTAACATTTTGACCATTTGATTTAAAGCCCTTGGTATTTTTATTGTACAAAGAGTTCAGTTGAAAGGTCAGGGTTGAGACGCTAAATTCCACGAGATGTTTGATTATTTTTATGAACTTATCCTTGACATGTTTGTAGCAGAAAAGTTATTTTCGGAATGTCCGGATAGTTTTCGTCCGAGGGTCATAAACAGGTAGAATCACGGGCTGAGTGATTCTCGGGATAGAATCTTCGGGAAGATTTAGGGAAATAGTTAGCACATTTTTAAGGAGTGAGAGGACGAGATTATTGATTATGATTATGAGATTAGAATGCGTTTTAATTAAGTCTCGGTTGAGAATGTGTTAGGATCGTGGTTATGCATGATTAGTTGAGAATGTGATTTTTCCTAGCCTATAGTGCACTGCTATATAATGACAACTGACAAAACAAACAAGGCAGCTGAAATATATATCAATGAGGAAAAATTGGAAGAAGTGGAGAGTTTTGAATATCTTGGATCACTGCTAACTAATAATGGAGATACAATGAGGGAAATTAAAAGGAGAACATATATTGCTCTTCAAAAAGTAAAACAAATAAAGAATCTGTGGAGAGGAGCAGACAGAACCACAAAAATAAGATTTTTAAGGGCATGCATCTTTCCCATCGCAATATATGCCTGTGAGACCTGGACACTTAACAAAACAGCTGAGAAACACATAAATGCCTTTGAATGTAAATGCTACAGAAGAGTTCTCAAAATATCGTGGACACAAAAAGGAACAAATATATCTATACTACAAGAGCGTAATATTGAAGAAGGCTGGCTAGTAAAGAGGATTAAAGAGAGAAAACTTAAATATTTTGGACACATTAAACGTCATGATAATTTAGAGAAGACCGTATTGGAAGGGTACATAATGGTAAAAATAAAAAGAGGAAGACCAAAATGAAGATGGCTGATGCGACAACTCAGATCCAAGGTCTTTGACTGTTCTCGCAATTCCGGTTAGTCCTTCTTTATGAGAAGAACACATAAACATTAATGACAGTTTGACAAGTGCTATAAGTGACAGTTTGACAAGTGCTGTAAGTGACAGTTTGACAAGTGCTATAAGTGATAGTTTGACAAGTGCTGTAAGTGACAGTTTGACAAGTGCTGTAAGTGACAGTTTGACAAGTGCTATAAGTTATGACAGTATATTGGAAAATTTACTGTTAGGATGGTTTGATTCTCATAAAAGGGATATAATCGGGGTATTTTAACATTTTGACCATTTGATTTAAAGCCCTTGGTATTTTTATTGTACAAAGAGTTCAGTTGAAAGGTCAGGGTTGAGACGCTAAATTCCACGAGATGTTTGATTATTTTTATGAACTTATCCTTGACATGTTTGTAGCAGAAAAGTTATTTTCGGAATGTCCGGATAGTTTTCGTCCGAACGTCATAAACAGGTAGAATCACGGGCTGAGTGATTCTCGGGATAGAAACTTCGGGAAGATTTAGGGAAATAGTTAGCACATTTTTAAGGAGTGAGAGGACGAGATTATTGATTATGATTATGAGATTAGAATGCGTTTTAATTAAGTCTCGGTTGAGAATGTGTTAGGATCGTGGTTATGCATGATTAGTTGAGAATGTGATTTTTCCTAGCCTATAGTGCACTGCTATATAATGACAACTGACAAAACAAACAAGGCAGCTGAAATATATATCAATGAGGAAAAATTGGAAGAAGTGGAGAGTTTTGAATATCTTGGATCACTGCTAACTAATAATGGAGATACAATGAGGGAAATTACAAGGAGAACATCTATTGCTCTTCAAAAAGTAAAACAAATAAAGAATCTGTGGAGAGGAGCAGACAGAACCACAAAAATAAGATTTTTAAGGGCATGCATCTTTCCCATCGCAATATATGCCTGTGAGACCTGGACACTTAACAAAACAGCTGAGAAACACATAAATGCCTTTGAATGTAAATGCTATAGAAGAGTTCTCAAAATATCGTGGACACAAAAAAGAACAAATATATCTATACTACAAGAGCTTAATATTGAAGAAGGCTGGCTAGTAAAGAGGATTAAACAGAGAAAACTTAAATATTTTGGACACATTAAACGTCATGATAATTTAGAGAAGACCGTATTGGAAGGGTACATAATGGTAAAAAGAAAAAGAGGAAGACCAAAATGAAGATGGCTGCAAGAAATCGTTGACGATCTGCAAATGGATGCAGCAGCAGCAGGCCATCTTGCTCACAACCGAGAGGCCTACAGGAGTGTTTGGGAGGCAAAGTTCCGCAAGGGACATGCAAATGAATGAATGAATGAATAGTGCACTGTGTTAGTGATTTTTGTCATGTAGCTGACGTGTGTAAAGAATGGTCCTTTTGGAGACATTATGAGATTATTTCTCATTATGATTTCAGTAAAGAGTCAGGTAGTTGTTAGTGTCATAATGTCAAGCATTTCTTTTCCTGTCATAACTTTGCTGAACTAAAAATTGTGAAATTAGTTCCTTTTTTTTTGGGGGGGGGGGGATTTTTGTATAGACCTTTGGTCTACAGATTTTCTGTGATGAGTGAGAGAATTCTGTGATCCTTTTTGATGCAGTAAGTGTGTACTCTTATATTGTACTACATTTTTTGTATGCTTGTTGCTTTTATGTAGTGTGAGAGTTGGGTTTTCTCCCTTTCCATTTGGCGAACTAGTTCTTGCTGGAAAGTGGATTAGCCAGAAACTTTGTATAACGTTATCAGTTGTCTCTCACCCTCACCTATCATCACTCATTTTTCCCCATTAATAAAGTGTGAATTTATGTTATTCACACTGGACATTCCTCACTGTTCAATGTGTGTTGTCCTTGTTAGTATTTCTGTAGCAGAAGTTTCATGATAGTAATACAAATGTTTATAAGTGTTGCCATGTTTTGTAACTAGCAATCACGGTAAAATGTATCAGTAGTGCACGTCTACAGAGTGGCAGCTTGACAAGTGCTATAAGTGACAGTTTGACAAGTGCTATAAGTGACAGTTTGACAAGTGCTATAAGTGACAGTTTGACAAATGCTAAAAGTGACAGTTTGACAAGTGCTGTAAGTGACAGCTTGACAAGTGCTATAAATGATAGTTTGACAAGTGCTTTAAGTGACAGTTTGACAATAGTTTGACAAGTGCTTTAAGTGACAGTTTGACAAGTCCTAAAAGTGAAAGTTTGACAAGTGCTATAAGTGACAGTTTGACAAGTGCTATAAATGACAGTTTAACAAGCACTATAAATGACCGTTTAACAAGCGCTATAAATGACAGTTTGAAAGTGCTATAAGTGACAGTTTGACAAGTGTTATAAATAACAGCCTGACAAGTGCTATAAATGACAGCTTGACAAGTGCTATAAACGAGAGTCTGATAAGTGCTATAAACGAGAGTCTGACAAGTGCTATAAATGACAGTCTGACAAGTGCTATAAATGACAGCAGTTAGGTACATCTCCCAGGTAGCTGTAAACGCCAGATATTTCTAGCCGACGAAGTGTCGGTCTTGACACACATGTCCAAAGAAGCGGATAGGAAGTGGGATATATGGCTTTAATTCCCTTACTGGAAGCAAGAGATTGGCTTGTCGATAGAACAGTTACCTGGAAAATATGTTCATTCCCTACAATTTTTGGCCAGTGTGATGTAAGGCCACAGCTTCTTTCAATGAGATGAGATAGGGTCTTGATCATCTCTCGCCTGCTGAACTTAATTATTCCACCCTACCCCTAGCAAGGCAGTAATAGATCTCGATAGGTAAGGGTATGCAATAAACAGTTTGCCACTCCTTTCCGCTATCCAGTCAGACAGAACCTTGGCTAATCCAATCTGTCCAATCAATGAAACCCATGAATTGCAAATATCTATTTCCCTCTAGGGTTTGTCGTTGATTTCATTTTGAAACATCACAGACAAAATGCAATTGGCTGAGAGCAAAAAAGCTACCGTTTGTGAGCTCGGTTCTAATTGGATATGAAGTATTTATAGAGATACGGTACCACCCCCCTAGTGAATTGAAAAGAGCTATGATGTACAGGTGTAGATTTCATCCAATAAAGGACATTGTCCTGTTATGGGATGTCGATTTAGAGCTGTATAACATCTGGCAAACATTCGGCCCATAGTTGACCCACTGGTGTAGAGTTGATGAACCACAGCTGACCAAGACCCTGTCCCACGTCTCCTTTGCTAACCCCAGTTAGCCTGGCTAACAGGGGCAGGGATCGACATGGTCCCCCATGGTGGTGGAGTCTGCTAAAGAAGCATTGCACATTTCCTGTCTTTTAGCCCCATTCAGGGCCTGAAACAATAGCCGCCGACACCCACTCCCAATCCGAATTTAGGCTGTGCCTCAAGCACCTTCATAGTAAGGGCTGCAAGGAATATATCCCAGAAAAAGAAGAAGAAGAAGAAGAAGAAGAAGAAGAAGAAATAATTAAAAATATAGGAGAGTGTTTCGCAAGGGACGAGACGCTGACAAAGTTTCGATATCTATCTTCCATTTTCCCCATCAGTAACGCTAAAGCTGTTTTTTTCTTCTCTCCCCCAGAGAAGCAAAATCAATAATCAAAATTGGTTATGGAGATTACTGCCTTCCCGTGTCGTGCTGAATATTATAAGGCAATCATGCAATTCTTTACAAAAAACTCTGACGTCCACTCTCTTCTATATATCAAGTTTTCCTTCTTTACTGACATCTGTTCATCGTGCCATTTTCGGTTGTTTTTTTTGCTTGATATAGCGGTGTGGCATTCTGGCGGTGAAGTCTAGCAAATAAGCATTGCCTATTTTCTTGCTTTACACAGGGTTTGCTAAAGAAACATTGCCTATTTTCTTGCTCTACACAGGGTTTGCTAAAGAAACATTGCCTATTTTCTTGCTCTACACAGGGTTTGCTTAATAAGCATTGCCTATTTTCTTGCTTTACACAGGGTTTGCTAAAGAAACATTATCCATTTTTCTGCGCTTTAACTGTACCCAGGGTGTGCTAAGTACCCAACGGGACCCTATCTCCACCCCGATACAGAGCTTGTACTTCAACATCTTCACAGCTTCGGCTTCAAGGAAACATCCTTGTTTGAAGATCCAGGGATACATAACAAGAACAGGATGGCTGTATATGTTGCCTTTATTCTCGTTTGCCTACTCTTCAGGTTTTGAAAAGTGGGGAGTGTCTTTTATATGAAGAAACCCCAACAAATGAACGCGCCGAACCTCCTTTACCGCTTTCATCCATTCATAACTTGGCATGCAGGACAGAGTTGACGATCATCATTTCTTCATCATGTGCAATTCTTGGGTGTTTCGGATCAGCTTAAATGCTTGTTCCTTTTTTCCCTTGGTCACTTGGTCAGTCCACTGAGTTATTTTTCTTTTCTCTTAACCTTCGTCTCCTCCTTTTTTCTTTTTGCCTTTGAATTTTCCAGTCATTGCCGGGTTCTCTAACTTCTGGTCTTCTCAGGGCGCGTGTAAGAAGAAAACTGGGTCGTCAAATCAAAGGTACTTGTCACAAAGAGTCACAGCCATCTGAAAATGTCCCCCAGAGATGTCGGTTACACAGTCCATTAATTTGAGAAACCTGATCAGACCACAACCCTCTATAGGAGAAGCTCTACAGGAGAAGCTGTATGGGAGAATCTCTACAGGATAAGTTCAACAGGAGAAACTCCACGGGAGAAGCTCTACGGGAAAAACTCTATTGGAGCGGTTATTAACCTTGATGTGATCGTGGACCCCGCCGTGGGTCTCTCATTAGAAATAAAGTAATAAATAGAACCCGGATGATGCTAAGATGTCTTCAGTGGAGCCAAACCATCTGCTAGTCCGCTTACCCCCAAAAATCCTTCTTTGGACTACTGAGGTCCATAGACTCTAGGTTGAAACCCACATCTCTACAGCAAGGCAAAAAAAAAAAAAAAACCCCAAAGAAGAACTGCCGTATTTTTATGAGCTTGGCGTCGATGTCCGAAAGAGTGATGATGAAGAAGAAAAAAGAAACAATGAAGAAGAAGTTTTAACATAACCATCTTGAGCGCTCTCTTCTTCGGGTCTGCTTATGTTCTGGGGTTTACACGATCCTAGCAGTTTGGTTGACCTGACCTCATTCCGGGCCAAACATTCCAGAAACTTCATCCAACTCTCTTCCTGTGTATGCCGTTATGTATGCTCACCCGATCATGCTTCGAGAACCCCTGGAGTTCTTCTCGGACTTTTCCAGATCCTGCTTGTGGATAGTTTCTGTTGCCTTTGTATCTTCTCATAACTCACGTCCAACACCAGCGCACAGTTCTTCTAAAGACTGGATATAGAGAAGAAGAGTCGTGTGTATGTCAGGACAGAAAAATAGGAGGAGATTTGTTCTTTTACCTGAAGAAACTCCCTGTAACTGTGAGAAGGTGTTCTTTGCAGCTGATGCTGCGAAGGTGTTGAGGTACAGCATCGTATCGGCGTGGGAGCAGGTTATGGCAGCGACTTTTTCAGTCCCAGAGTACAGCTAAAATGCGGGGGTGGTGGAGGGGGTGTGCAATGCTCCTTTAGCAGACTCCACCACCATAGGGACTATGGCGATCCCTGCCCAGTTAGCCAGGCTAAGCCTGTTACTGGGGGTACCAACCGAGAGGTGGGACAGGGTCTTGGTCAGCTATGGTTAGCTAACCCTGACGATAGCATGTCAGCTATGATTAGCTAACCCTGACGATAGCATGTCAGCTATGATTAGTTAACCCTGACGCTAGCATGTCAGCTATTATTAGCTAACCCTGGCGATAGCATGTCAGCTATAAATTAGCTAACCCTGACACTAGCATGTCAGTTATGATTAGCTAACACTGATGATAGCATGTCTGCTATGATTAGCTAGATCTGATGCTAGCATGTCAGCTATGATTAGCTAACATTGATGATAGCATGTCAGCTATGATTAGCTAACCCTGACACTAGCATGTCAGCTATGATTAGCTAACATTGATGATAGCATGTCAGCTATGATTAGCTAACTCTGATGCTAGCATGTCAGCTATGATTAGCTAACCCTGACACTAGCATGTCAGCTATGATTAGCTAACCCTGATGATAGCATGTCAGCTATGATTAGCTAACCCTGATGATAGCATGTCAGCTATGATTAGCTAACCCTGATGATAGCATGTCAGCTATGATTAGCTAACCCTGACGCTAGCATGTCAGCTATGATTGCCTCATCGGACAAGCGTCTTCATTCCTAAAGAAGAGAGGTCAAGAACGTGAACGTACGCATCAAAAAAAACTATACCTGTCCATCTGTTGATGATGTATGTGAATATACAGGTATACTTTTACAAAATATACGATATGTACTTGTATGTATGTTGTTGTCATCCTCTGCTCTTTTTGCCTTTAATTTTCCCTGTAATGTAAGGTTCACTAAACTGGTATGCTTCCTTCGGGGAAATCTCAAAGGCAAAAGAGCAAGAGGGCAACAAGTAGACGTCATAAAGAGCCGGACAGGAAGAGTGTGTTCTTGTGTATGATCA